>CM035409.1:27980758-28095758 GCA_020310875.1 Ceratopteris richardii | reverse complement strand
TTGTGTATTGGTAGCAAAAGTGTTGTGGAACATTGTACAAGGTGTTGAAAAACCTATTATTACACCTAGAAATATAGTTATTGAAGGTGATGTAGATGATTTTGCTTGGGATACACTTACCACTTTATACTAGGTAAGAAATGAGGCTCTTCTTGCTTACCTCCAAAAATAGTTGGAGAGTATGCATATGAATGAAGGAGATTCCATGGACAATTTTTTGATAAAGATAAAAATTATGAAAGAACAATTGATTTCTGCAGATGAAGTCTTGCCAAACATCTCACTTGTGCATACTGTTATTAACAGTCTTCCAGATTCATATCAATTTTTTGCTTCTACTCTATCAATTGATGATAAAAGGAAATCCAAACGCCTTAACATTTAAGGAGTTAGTCTTTGTTTTGTTGTAAGAAGGTTAGTCTAGACAGAATAGGTTGATCATGCATGTTGCAGATCAAGCTTTCTTAGCTAGTCAAAAGGGCAAACGAAATGGATCTCACCTACTAGTAAGCAAAAATCTGCTAATGTTGCACAATCAAAGAAGGAAGAAAAAATATGAGAAGAAAATAGAAAAGGATAAATAGTTTTGTAAATAGTGTAAGGTAAATGATCATGTCATAAAGAGTTGTCCAAAATTGGCTACAAAAGAGGCAAAGAATAAAGAGGCTTGAATGGTTGTTGCAAAGGCCTCTACACCTAAAACAAAGTTTGCTAATCTTGTTTAAAATGAAGATTGGGCATTTACTACTATTTGTGTCTATGACCCACCTTCTCATGAGCAGTGTTTGTCTCATGAGGAGCTATTACCTCACACTGCATTTTCTTTAGTTCACTTGAGCCTGCTCTTATAGGGAATACTATCATATGCACTAACAACTCCTCTTATCTTGTAATGGGAGAGGGCAAGATCATTCAGACTATTGCTAATGATGGTTCTTTCACATTGTCAAATGCTTTATATGTGCAAGGGATCAAGCAAAATCTTTTGCCAGTTTCAACATTATCCAAGATTGACTTGGTTGTCAATTTTTTTGATGATAGATGTATAGATATTATCTCTCAAATGGCGCTATTATTATTGCTTCTGGTATTTCATGTTGTGGTTTGTATAAGCTCATAGACTAGGTGAGATTTGTGAATGATTAAGCATGTTCTGTTCAAGATTCTCAGGCAATCCAAAATGCAAAGCTTTGGCATGCATGCTTTGGTCATCTCAATTTTGCTAGTTTTCTAGACCTGCAAAAATTCAAAGTGGTGTCCTCCCTGCCCAAACTTGAGGCACCTTTTAAACATGTTTTTTAAGGTTGTATTTTTGGTATAATCCAGCATTCCTCCCTCCCAAAACATGGTTTAGTATGAGCTGCTCATAAATTGAAGCTTGTTTATAATGATGTTTCTAGTCCTATCTAGACACATTCTTTTGGGGCCTACCTTTACTTTGTGACTTTTATTGATGATTTCTCTAGGCATGCATGGGTGTATCCATTCAAAGGAAAGTTCTAAGTGTTTATGTGCTTCAAACAATTTCTATTTGTGGCTAAAATTCTATCAACATGTAAATTGGGCACCCTACATTCTGATCAAGGGGGAATACATATGTTTTAATTTTAATGCATTTTTGGCTAAGCGTGAGATACAACATCAGTGTATAGTGCCGTATGCACCTCAACAAAATTGATTTGTTGAAAGAAAGAACAAGTCTCTCATGGAGATGGCAAGGTGTATGGTCAAAAGTCAAACTTTACCACATAGCTTCTTGATTGAGGATGTTATGTGTGCAACATATGTACTTAACAAGTGTCCCACCAAATCACTACAATCAGTCACTCCATATGTCTTGGTTGGGTCGTAAGCCATGTGTTACTCATATGTGAGTCTTTGGTTTTTTGACATATGCATTAGTTCCTAAATAACATTGCAAGAAATTGGATGATAAAGTAGTGAAATGTATTTTTGTTGGTTACAATTCTGATAGCAAAGGCTATCGTCTCTTTCATCCGTAGACTAAATGCATTCTGATTAGCCATGATATGGTTTTTATGGAGGATGCAATTTAGCCATTTCTTTCATGTACCAAGGAGACTTCAATTAGCTCTAAAGATGTGCATGACATTTTGCTACCTCTTTTTCCAGGTGGATAGTCAAATGCTTGTCCAAATGAAGCAATTTTTTAGCCTTTACATGTTCCATGTGTTGATGCAGATCATTCCATTTCTAATGCAGATTTACATGATGCACTTGTCGATGAGAGGGCTGATATAGAAGAGGCTAAAACTATGCCAAAATGGTTGGTGAAAACTTTAAGATATAGAAAATTAGATGCATCTTTTTCATATTATACATGTTCATGCTCTCATAGTGCTTCCTTTGTGTCACGTTTCTATGCAATGGACTTGTCTAGTCTTTCTGATGAGAATGAGCCTATTTCTTTTGATGAAGCAAAAACTTCAAAAAATTCAATGTCTACTATGCAATCAAAATTTGATGATATTATGAAGAATGGAACTTGGTCTTTATGTGTTTGCCTCCTGGCAAAAAGTCCATTTGAACTAGATTGGTACACAAGTTGAAACATAAACGTGATGGAACAGTTGACATGTATAAGCCAAGGCTTGTTGCAAAAGGTTGTGCTCAAGAGAGAGGCATTGATTTTGATGAGACCTTTGCTCCCACATGCCCAATGATTAGTGCTCATAGCATTTGTGCATTTTTCGCTCATCATGGTTGGAATGTATATCAATTGGACATTAGAATTACATTTCTAAATGGTGACCTACATGAAGAAGTGTATGCATTTTAGCCCCATGGTTTTGTGTAGAAAGGGCATGAAAAAAAATTGTGTAGGCTGAAAAAGGCATTATATGGTTTTGAAGCAAGCACCATGTGCTTGGTATGAAAAGATACATGCCTAATTGATTGCACATGGTTTTGAGAACTGTCCAATAGAGAGCACCTTATATGTTAAACATGTAGATGATGTACTTTCTGATCATCATTGTATATGTTGATGACATGCTACTCATTGGTACTAACGAAAAGCATATTGTTGAATTTAAGGCTGATTTTCATGCCTCTTTTGAGACGTCCTTTGCATCATTATTTTTGCATTCAGTTTATGCAAGTTGATGGGTAATAGCTTTGTGTCAAACAAAAGGCATTAACACATTATTGCAATATTTTAGCCTTGAATACTGAAAACCAATTGCCACTCCTATGGAAACAGGTTTATGGTTGAGACTTCATGATGCTGGAGATGCATTTGATGCTATTCTCTATTACCATGTTGTTGTATGCTTGATTTACTTATGCATATATTGGCTTGATATTTAGTTTGTTGTCTCTCATATGAGTAGGTTTATGCATTGCCCAAGTGTCAAGCATGACTTGGGAGAACATGTGCTAACCAATCGGGTGGGACTATTGTTGGAGTTCAAGGTCTGCAAAAGCACACATTGAACAACGCAAAGAAGAAGAAGAAGAAGCTTGGAGCACAACAAAATATTGAATGTATTACCAAATGAATGTACAAAGATAAGTCATTCATAAGGGTTATAGGAGTATATACAACCAAAGGGAAAAAACCTCCTAAAGAGGGAAAAAAGGTGCCTCGATAGTCCTAACATCATTACCAAAATATATCAACAAATCCCCCATAGGAGTGATGTGGTGAACAAGTATGAGTGGCAAGCTATGTGGAAAGAGATCAATCTACAAAAGGAAGTAAGCCCAAAGCTTTCCAAAGAGCTTCAAACTTCTCCCTATTGAGAGCCTTTGTGAAAGGTCTACAACATTGTCCTATGTGGGCACATAAGCCAAACAGATTAATCTTGTAGAGAATCTCTCCTCGACATAATGATAGTGTGACTCAATGTGCTTTGTGAAAGCACGACACATAGATTTCCTCGCAATTGCCAATGTGCTCTAACTATTAGTGAAGATGGTGATGGTAGAAGATTGACTAACATCCCAAATCAGCCAAAAGGATTTTGAGCCACACACACTCAAGAGACACTATGAAATCTACCCTATACTTAACCTCACAACTAGAAGTGGCCACACTAGGCTACTTCTTGCCTAACCAAGATATGCATGAGCTATGAAGCATGAAGCAAAAATCACTGGTGGACATGTGAGTATCATAGAAACTTGCCGAGTTTGAATAAGAAAAAGCATGTAAATCAGACACTAATGATCCACCCTTGGGATAAAACAATCCAAGTTTCAATTTGAATGGACTGAGCAATGTGAAATAGATTTTGAGCATCTGAAGAAGCTTCTCATCTAGGCACCAATCGTGCAAGCCCCAATCTGGGAGAAGCCTTTCCATGTTTTTTTGTAGATGCCTCATAATTAGCAATGTGAAGTGTATTAATGCAAATTGCAGATATAGGATGGTATCGGCTTGTTTATTATGCAAGTGAGAGTCTATCTATAACACAATGCAACTACTCCATCAATGAAAGAGAATGCTTGGGTTTAATTTATTCATTTGAAAAGTTTCAAATTTATTTGTCAGGGAGATTAAGAGAGCCTATACCCTAGCATCTATTTCCATTACAACCCATACTACCATTAGATCCTCTCCAGAAATGGAGGTCAAACTTTTTTGCACCCATCTCCTTGGCTACTAGTATTGGAAATTTTTATATTCTTACTTATATTGATTATGCTACTAAATGGTGGAAGCTTGGCCCTGAAATGAGCAAATGCATTAGCACTAGCATAGGTTTTAACAAAAAATATTTGCACACTTTGGATTACCCTTAGAATTGGCTTCAGATAGAGAAATTCATTTTATGAATTTGATCATACAAAACATTATGGATCACTTGAAAATTTGGCACAAATTTAGTTCTCCATATTCTCCAAGCCTGAATGGTCTTGATGTGAGTAACAATAAAGTTATGCAATGCATTCTATAGAAACTAATCACGAAACATTCTAGATGTCGGTATTAGTATTTATCTATTGCTCTCTAGGCTTATCATACCACATACATGGTGGCAGTGGGATTTACATTCAAATGATCATTCAAACTAGAAGGAGTCCTACCCTTGGAATTAGCAATCCCTAGTCTCAAAATAGTGGTGCAACATCGGCTCATGCGGAACAATCTCTAGAACCGCATTTGGAAGCTTTACGCAATTTGAAAGCTGACAAGTATGAAAGATTCTTGTTATTGCAAGTGATGCAAGGCTGATAGAAAAGGTGGCATGATTATAACTTTAAAACTCCTACTTTTAAAATAAATAACATGGTTCTTTTTTTAAACTCTAAATTAAAAGAAGGATAGAAATATTCAAAATTAGATGGATGAGACCTTTTTTTATTACTTCAAAAGTTAGTCCTACTACCTTCATGTTACAGACCTTGGTTGGACAAATCGTTAAGACCTCCATAAACAGATCAAAGTTATGCTTACCAATTTTTTGGATTCCCCTCTCCCTTGTTCATAAACCTTTTGATATGTACCCTTAATTTTGAAAAATTACATTTTGCATGGAAAGCTCCATATATACTCCCATTTCTTCCTTCCTCCTCTATTTTTTTCATGCGATAATTGTCTTAGTGTTTAACAAATCCGTAACCATCATGAACTACTTCCTATATACCTTTGTTCTTCAAAACACTTCTCCCTTGAAATCTACAACTTATATACAAGATTGCTGATTGCTAACCTTTGCCTTTCTTGATTGGTATCAAGTTCTCCTATGCTTGCTATCACACGATGGATGTTTCATCGGACCAGCTCTTGGATGAGGTGGCATATCTTGCCACATGGCATCATGTAGATGCATTCCCTTAATGGGAAGGTAGGAGATCTTGGAAATCTCATGCATAGGATGGGACAGATGATGGATGGGAGGATTGAATAATGTTAGTATCTGTATATGGTAGTAAGTTTTTGCGCAAGCTCATCAAAAGGACATTAAGTAGGTGTTATCCAAACAAGGTGTCAATTTTATGCACTAATGTGTCTCCACTTTGTAGGGCATATGTTTGATTTTAGGTACTTTGTAGGGAAGAATGTTAGTAGCTATGATGAATCACAATTAGTTGAGGTGGGTGAGAGGAGAGTGATGGCCTCCTTAGTTGACCTTGAGAGTCAAATAGTGGGAAATGAGATTGTTGTTTCTAGCAACATCAAAGAAAATTATATCAATGTACACCATAATGTGGCCATCAGGACAACATGAAACACCTACACAAGATGGGAAATGGGCTATATGACTTGAGTTTCCTAATCTTGATCTTTTGTAAGAAAGATGCATCTCCACTCTGAGTGCCAACCATATATTTTCTATGAATCTCCTCACTCAAGAGTGCTCCATATATGTCATCATAGACCAGTTTACCATGAGGTGCACTATCGCTAATAGCTGTGCAAAATGTATCCCATGATGATGGCAAGGTGCATAACAACAAGACTGCTTTCATTTCATTATCCATATCCATTTTCTAAGCTTGTAACTAGAAGATAGCATCAAAATCATTTAGATGAGAAGCAACACTATCTGTGTCCTTCATGCGAAGGACATATAATTTTCTCATTAGATACACTTTATTTGATCCCGTCTCTTTTTCATATGTATTGCAGAACTTCTTCCAAAGATCCTCTGCACTTTCACATTCTAATACTATAAAGTAAAAATTATTTGCCAAGTGCAATCAAATGGTAGACCTCGCCATTTCATCTAACTCATCCCAATCATCTTCATCCATGTCAGCAAGCCTCTTTGAACATTGGCACTAATTGTGATCCACCAGACATGCCTAAGACCTTTGATGCCATGATGATAGAGAACTAAATAGAATAATAATGGAGCTAGAAGCGTCCAAACCCCACTAAGCTTCAAAGCACAATGACTAAGTGTTAGATTCTTGGAGAGAATTCAGTAGTCTTCCCAAGAAAATGAATTAATGAACAGTAACGGCCATCCAAAAGGAGTATGTGAGAATAAATGTACTCACACCGTTAAGTGTATCAAGGAGTAAATTGACCACTCTATAGTTGAGAAAACCAATAGAAATTTTTTTCCAGAGTATCCTCTGCAAAATGAGCATATGAACAGTGTCAAGATATCATAAAAAGTGCAAGTACTGACATGTTTATCTGCATAGTGAATCACTGACTCCACTGCATATAATCAATTACTCGAAAGAAGCCAACTAGGCTTATCGAGCACCTATGAAAAACTATCATACATCTCCCATGGCGAGGCTAGGTAAGTCTTCCACCTGCATCATCGAAGAGACCTCAACATGTGGGTGTCTCCTAGTTAAGAAAACCTCACCACAACCCTCTTTATCAAATGTAAAAGGCTTTATGCAAAAACGTAATCGTTATATCAATGACCACATGGATGTACATAAGTGGTATCCATAAAAGTGTACATAGTGTGTATGTGCTCAATATATGCAGTAAAAAGACACTAAAAGGCTGAATGCACAACCCAAAAAGTGCTGTCAACTCTGTTGTTTAGGCTGTAAAACCTACATAAATTTGCAGCAACTACTCCCACCACAACTGAAAACCTTTTGAGAAACCTATAGTGTGGCTAAAAACACAGCCCCAAAGGTTGGTATTTATTGTTGGAGAAGTACAAAGAACACTCTTCTTGATGTTCTTTGACCTGTGTGAAGATAATTCTATGTGAAAGTACTCCAAAATGGCTCCAAAAGACACCCCAAAAATGCTTCGAAAATAGGCTTTGAAAGCAAAGAATGAAGCTTTGAGGGACCAAAACATGTTCAAGGTAATGTTAATCTTAGTCTTTCCCCTTCTATAGACACCACAAGAGTGTAGCTTAGTGGCAAGAGATTGCCACGGTTAAGCAAGTTTGGGGGGGAACCTCCCGAGAAGTACCGGGAACCTCTATCTTCCTTGGTCGTTGAGGTGCTCCCTCGCACATAGCCAACGGTGGCTTCGGTGACTTGGATGACAAGGTATGCCAAGGCCTATGCTTTGGTTGCCGCCTTAGTCAAAAGACATGGGTGGGTGGGCAGGTGCTTGCTTCACTCGCATAAAAACAACAAAGCTTTTGCGTCGAAATGCTCTGATACCAGTGAAGTACTCGCTTTGCTCGCACAAAATGAACAAAAAATTTGCATCGAAATGCTATGATACCAGTGAAGTACTTTGATGGAAATGCACCACAATGTGCTCTACTTCTTGAGAGCTCCACCATGATATCTTCGAATTAGAAAACCGACCTCCAAGCGCCGCACAAGGTACTCCACATAGAGGTTGCAGAATATGTAGAGAAACACAGTACACTAGGAGCATGAACACAAAGTTCTTAGATGTTACAAATGCAGTTGAACTTATAGCTTATGTCTGACTAGGCCACTATATGTTTTATTAAAGAACATATGCAAAAGTGTCCAGTGGCCACTTGGCCTTTCACATGGACACTAATAGTAACAACAAGTACTATTGGTAGTGTATTGACTATCATTCAGCATACTACCAAGGTGTGTGAAGCATGGAACATATTCAAAAATCAAAATGAAACTTGTAATCAGACACAGATTCAAAACTCGGAGAATCAGCTAGCAATAGAAAGGTTTTCTGATGGGGAGACTATAGAGGTGTTTATTACTCGCATCAAGAATCTACAAGATCAAATGACAGAAGTAGGTGTACAAAAGTCAAGTGAGGAGCTAGCTTGGCATTGTCTTTGAATCTATCCACCTAAGTTTGATGGTTTGGTAATTGCTCTTAATACTCAAATCATACCTCAACCACTAAATTTTAAATAATTGAGTGCCTTACTCATGGAGGAGGAACTACGGCTCAAGGCAAGGAGTGGTGGCAAGAAAGGAGATGCTGCATCCATAGCAGATGCCAAAGGAGGCAAAGCAGACTCTTCAAAAGATGGAGACAAAAAGAAGAACGAAAAAAGAAGTTCAAGGGAGAATGTTTCCATTGCAAGAAGAAAGGACACATAATCCAAGACTATTGTATAAAGAAGGCAGAAGAGAAGAATGGTTCTTCAAAAGGTGGCAATGGCAAGGAGTCTACCAACACAAAAGAAATAGAGCTTGAGTTATTTCTTACGATAGAGGGGGTATGCCCCTCGACTGAAGATCCAGGAATGGATTACTCATGGGTGTTGGTCAGTGGTGCATGATGAGTAGAAAAGACATTTATAGTTCCTTCCAACCTCTAAAGGAACCCATCACAGTAAAGGTAGGCAACAATGTAAGATTTCGTCTAGAGGGCAAAGGTATGATTTCTTTCATTAACTCTAATGAGTATGTAAGAAAGCTTTCAAATATGTTGTATGTTCCGTAAATCAATCAAAATCTACTTTCAGTAGCTTTTATAACTGATCAAGGTCATCAAGTATCTTTTAGTAAAAGAGCTAAGATTATGGACAGTAACACCAACATTGTTGGGGTTGGCATAAGGAGGAAAAACATGTATGAGTTATGTGCTCTTATAGCCACTACAAGTATGGCCACAAGTAAGCTATGACATGAGAATTTTGGCCATATCGGGTACCCTATATTGAAGGAGATGCATTGCAAGGGCATGGTTGGACACCTACCATCGATTGCGGAAATGAATGAACCATGTGAGGCTTGCATGATGGGCAAGCAATAGAGGAAGGCATTTCCACAAGAAATTAAGAACATGGTAGGCTATCCTCTATAGTTGGTGCATGCTGATTTGTGTGGAAAAATGCCTACACACGCCTTGGGCAGATCTTCCTACTTCATGTTACTTTTCCAAGACTATAGCAGGAAGATGTGGGTGTACTTCCTTCGACAAAGGGGCAATCCACTATGAACCTAGCCCAAGAGCTATCCCTTCTACACAAGAGAAGGAAACATTGTCTTCAGATGATGAGTATGAAAGTCACCAACCTATCATCACCCAAGTGGAAAAGCCATTGCCACATTGGGTGAGGAAGTTGTATGATTCTACAAACCCCATCCCACAGTCCCTAGAATGTTGGAAGTGATGGCTGGATACACTTAGAAGATCAAGCTGGTGCTGCAAATCCTGCTTCACACCTGCCCTCCTTTGACTCCAGATATACTTAGTAGACTCCTTGAGCTTCCAAATGACACCAAGAAGCTATATATGTGCTTTACAAATTAATTGTGTAATATCCAAATCAAAACAGATGATTTTGAATCTTCACAAGTCCAAAAACTTTCTATTCCTGTAATGATACCTGCTCAGTCTTAAGCTTAGTGTGACCAGCACACTTACAATTGGATTAATTCCTTCTAGGAGTATTAAATTAACTTAACAAGCTACCATTAGCAAGTTAAATCACTCCAATTGATAAACTATGCACTGAGAATGATCTTTAGCAAAATCAGAGACACCCCCGACTTTTTAGGATCTACACAGAAAAATACCAGAGACTGCTTCGTCTGCAATTTCTCCCAAATGGCTGAATGGAATGACTTGAAACTTTGTAGTGTTGTAGAATACTTTGAGCTGGTTCTAATGAGCTTTGAATCATCCAATTTGGTTCAGTAGATCTTGAGATATTCCCTGTTGAAGTTGACAGACTTGAAGATGGTCACTCAGAGAAAACAGAGACTATGAATGTATGTATATTGATTAACTATAATGATTGTACATTCCCATTGGCATGTAATGTGATGCTCAATGGTACTCAGAGGTGTAGGCTATAGTGTAGCTCACACACACTCAATGATTTGCTTGGAATTGCCTTGGGAAGAGCGAATCTTACCCGCGACTTTTACATAGCCTTTTTATAGGAGTTTTGAAGAGTGTTTGAATTTGAATTCAAACTAAAGTTCCCTTGATTCTCTCTACTAGACTTAGGGAGATATTCCCTCAACTGATTCATCTAATTTTTTCCACGACTCTAGTCTAGTAGGTGTGATTACATGAGTGGTAAAGTCATATAGACTTTTACATAAGATAAATGGTAAGAACAATAAGACTAGGTTCCTATGGTACTTGTTCCATGTGAATACTTCCTTCAAGGGTCCAAACTTTTAGCCTTCCAAGGTTCCAATTGTCCAAGCCTTATGTTGAGTCTTCAAGGTACAAATCAAAGCCAAGTGTGAAGGCTTGTTTGCACCAACATAGAACAAGTTGCGAGTGGACCAAGGTGATCATAGAGAATAGAGGAACAGAGATGTGGAAGCGCCCATTGAAGTATTTCGCTAGCGATGCACCAAAGCATGCTCTCCTTCTTGAGAGCTCCATGATGTATCCTTGGAGTAGAAAAATGAGCTACAAGCACCGCACATGGTACTCCTCACAGAGGCTATAGAATATGCAAGAAAACATAGTACATAGGGAGCACGAACACAGACTTCTTAGATGTTACAAATGCGATTGAACTTACAGCCTATGGCTAATGAAGCCACTGTATGTTTTATTAGAGAACATATAAAAATGTGTTTGGTGGCCATTTGGCCTTTCACATGGACACTAACGATAACAATCTCCCATTGAAGGCCAATATGGTCGAAGTAACTATGGGATAAAAATGAAGAATGATAAAGAATACCAAAGTGTAAGTATACAAACTATACCTCCCACCTGATGGGCATGTTAAGTGATGGTGTAAGATCATGAATCAAGTGTTGAAAGCTATCCTATGGTAGAGATTTAGTCAAAGCATCTGTAGCATTATCTCGAGTATGAAGCTTCCCAAGAATAATGCACTAAGTGGCTAAGCAATCTCTAATGAAGTGATACATCATCTCAATATGTTTTGCCTTTGCATGATAGATGGGATTCTTAGCCAAAGCAATCACACTCTATCATTGATCAAACAAGGTACATGCTGAGGTAGACCCATATCATAAGCAAGATGAGAAAGCCACAATGCTTCCTTACATGCCGCACTTGCTGCAACATACTTTGCTTCTATGGTGGAAACAACTGTACATTCTTGAAGACAAGATCTCCAAGAGATAACACCTCCAACAAAATGAAAAATGTACCCTGATGTAGACTTATGATTGTCTACACAACTAGCATAGTTGGAATATGTGTGACCATAAATGGATGCTTTCCCTCTATCAAAGCATAGACATTTGTCCTTAGTGCCACTTAGATATGTCAAAATCATCTTGACTTCTTCCCAATGTTTCTTTCCAAGACTAGACATATATTTGCTCACAACTCCCACTGCAAATGCAATGTCTCATCTCGTAGCTACCATAGCATACATGAGACTACCAACAATAGACTGATAAGGAATTTTGGGCATGAATTCCTTTTCCTCATCTGATTTGGGGCAATCATCCTTGCTCAATTTCACATATGTGGGGAAAGGTGTACTCAATGCATTTCCACCTTGCATATTGAACTTGTGAAGTACTTTGGATATGTATTCACTTTGAGAAAACTATGTGCATCTTTTACTCCTATCACGATTAATGCGCATGCCAAGAATAAGTTTGGCATCCCCCAAATCCTTCATATCAAATGTCTGAGTCAACTTCTTCTTGAGAATTGACAAGTCATAAGAGGACTTCCTAGCAATAAACATATCATCCACATAAAGTATCAAGCATATCAAGCTGCCATTTGAGCATCTCTTTGTGTAGAGACAATGATCCTCATTGCTTCGAGAATAGCCTTGGCAACCCTCTGGTTGTTCCATATAGATCTCATCTATAAGATCTCCATGCAAGAAAGCAGTTTTCATATCCATTTTGACTAGCTCTAAGTCCTCCATTGCAACAAATCCAAGCAACATGCACAAGGTAGTCATCTTGACCACTAGAGAGAAGATTTCCTCGAAATCAACACCATGTTGTTGCTTAAAACCCGTTGCAACAAGTCATGCTTTATACTTTTGAGAAGCACTATCAGATGTGAATTTCAGCTTATAAACCCATTTACATGGTAAAGCTTTCCTGCCCTTTGGCAAAGGTAATGAATCCCATCTACCATTCTTGAGAATAGAATCCAACTCACTCTTCATGGCATGCTCCCTCAACATGATCTGTTGTCTACATGGCCTCTTTGTAGCAAGAAGGGTCACCAACATCTGTTAGCAGAACAAAATTCAAACTTGGAACATATCTATCAAGTGGATGTGAGACACATGTAGAGCATCTCAATGATTGCTGAACAGGAACATTTGCATGCTGATCTCACTGGACATTCTCTTTAACATCCCTATGTGCATCATTTTTATGCAGGCTAATTGGAGAACTAGTATCCTCAAACACCACTCTTCTCACTTCAACCTCCTTAATGGGCTGCTTATGCATCTTAGACTCATTGAAAATTACATCACTACTTCTGATCACTGACCGTGTTTCAGGATCCCATAAGCGATATCCAAATTGTCCTTCTCGACCATATCCAAGAAAAATGCAAATTTTTTTACTTATGGCCCTACTTTTGTCTAAGATTCTTGGATATATGAACATATGATTCACATCTAAAAACTCGAAGATGATCATAATGATGGCTTCCCTATCCATAACTCCTGTGCCACTTTCAGACCTTTTGCAATCTTAGGTGAAAGGTTAATCACATGAACTGCGATCAATATTGCTTCTACCCAAAAGCCTTGTGAAAGATTTGCATGATGAAGCATAGAAACTACTCTATCCTGAATACTTATATTCATCCTTTCAGCTACACCATTCTGTGCTCGGGCATAAGGAGTTGTAAACTCTCTACAAATTCCTCTAGACTAACAGAAAAGGCTGAATTCACATGAGGTATACTCACACCCATTATCTGAACATAAAGCCTTAAGCTAAGTCCCTTTTTTGGTCTCAACTGAAGTAAGCAATTTTCTCAAAGTAGGCAATACCTCGTCCTTTGCTTTGATAGGATATACCCAAACTTTTCTAGTAGCATCATCTATGAAAATGACAAAGTAAAGAGAACCACCTAATGACCTTATGGGCATAGAACCACACACATCTATATGAACGAGATCTAAAGGCTGAATTGAAGAGCTAATGTGCATCTTGCACACATTCCTAGTTTGCTTTCCATATTGACAATGCTCACAAAATGAAAAATCACATAAAGATAACATAGGTAAGTATCCATAATGAGAAAGATTTCCCATTCCACTACATGATATATGGCCCAAACAACCATGCCAAATACAAGCCATATGTTGTTTAGTAACAGCTAACAAGTGTTCTTTCTGTGATACAGATAAAGGATAAATTGAGCCAACTTTTCTCCCTTTTTCAATAACCATATTGCCCTTTGATATGCGAAATGATTGATCATAGAAGATCACCTTGCAACCAAGATCATCAAGTTGACCAATTGAAATCAAACTGTGTGATAACTGAGGTACACTGCATACATTATGCATAGTAAATTTTGAACCATCAATGAACTGGACAACCACATCTCCAATCCCCACAACATCACACTAGTAAGAGTCACCAAGTCTCATGGTACCAAGAGACTTTGCTGCATAATTAGAGAACCATTCTCTGTGGTGTCACATGGAAAGAAGCACCAGAATCTAGCAGCCACATGTGGGAAAGAGAATTATCCATAGGATCCTTAGTTGGCACAATCCTATCAAGTGTCAACATATCAACATCATCAAAAATAAGATTAATTTCTTCAATCTTCAGAGTCAAAGTAGATGGTGCAGGTAGCTATTTAACATGCCCATCAACATTATGTACTTTACCTTTAGCATTCTTTAATGCATAACAATATTTCTTCATGTGTCCTTTCTTATGAAAATAATGGCATTAGATATCCCTCTTCCTTGATTTACTTCTACTCTTATTTCATTGACCATTCTTTTCCTTGTTCTTGCTCCTACCACATTGTTGATTTATTCCTTGGTAAGAATCATGAACATTATATGCATCTTCACTCTGAGTGCCAACCATAGATTTTCTATGAATCTCCTCACTCAAGAGTGCTCCACATATGTCATCATAGACCACTTTACCACCATGTGCACTATTGCTAATAGCTATGCAAAATGTATCCGATATTTTGCCAGAGTATCCTCTACAAAATGAGCATATGACCAGTGTTAAAATCTCATGAAACTGCAAGTATTGACATGTTTACCTGCATAGACTTGCAGTGGATGCTCCCATCACAACTAAAGTCTTTCAAGAAACCTATAGATTAACTAGTGTGGCTAAAAACACATCCCAAAAGGTGAACATTCGTTGTCAAAGAAGTACAAAGAACACTCTTCTTGATGTTCTTGGACCTCTATAGAGAGAACTATGCACAAAAGTACTCCAAAATGGCTCCAAAAATCACCCCAAAAATGCTTCAAAAATAAGCTTTGAAAGCAAAGAATGAAGCTTTGAGGGCCTAAAACTTATTGAAGATAATGTGAACCTTAATTATTCTTTCCCCTTGTTCAAGCACCACAAGAGTGTAGCTTAGTGGCAAGATATTTCCATGGCTAAGCGAGCTCCAGGAGGAACAATATTGGGATGGGTGACCTCTTGGGAAGTACTGGGAACCTCCATCTACCTTGATTGTTGAGGTCCTCACTCGCGTGCAGCCAACGATGACTTCGGTGGCTCGGATGACAAGGTATGCCTTGGTCACCACCTTAGTGGTAAGCCGTGGAGAAAGCCTTGGGTGGGTGGGTGCTTGCTTTGCTCGCACAAAAGCATCAAAGATTTTGTGTCAAGATGCTCTGACACCAATGAAGTATTTCACTAATGATGCACCACAGTGTGTTCTCCTTCTCAAGAGCTCCAAGATGATATCCTCAAAGTAGAAAACCAAGCGACAAGCCCTGCACATGGTACTCTATCGGGCTACATAATATACAAAAAAACACAGTACACAGGGAGCACGAACATAGACTTCTTAGGTGTTACAAATGCAGTCAAACTTACAGTCTGTGGCTGACCAGGCCACTATATGTTTTATTAAAGAACATATACAAAAGTGTCCGGTGGCCATTTGGCCTTTCACATGGACACTAACAGTAACACCCATATCGTAAACAAAGCCTTGATGGCTGATCTCATTCAAGAACAAGCAAAGGAACCAACCAATGTGGAAGAGGCACTCCACAATCCAAATTGGAGGGTTGTCATGCAAACAAAATACAACAGTATCATGAAGAATGGAACTTGGGAGCTAGTGGATCGACCCCCTACGCATAAAGTCATTGGCACCATGTGGGTCTGGAAGCTAAAGTACAAGGCTGATGGTACTCTACAAAAGTACAAAGCAAGACTTGTTGCACAAGGCTACTCACAAGTTGAAGGCATTGACTTTTGTGAATCATTTTCCCCGACTGCAAGGATGACTATTATCCGAGTAGTACTAGATGCACCTAAGCATTGGTGCGTCTATCACATGGATGTCAAATCAGTGTTCCTAAGTGGAAACCTCAAGGAGGAGGTATATGTGTTACAACCACCAGGTTTTGAGGCTCCCTATTCAGAGAACAAGGTATGCAAGTTGAAGAAGGCAATATATGGGCTGAAACAAGCCACCTAGAGCATGGTACCAATGGATGGATAAGTATCTCTTGGATCTAGGTTTCAAAGGATGTTCTTCTAATGCTAACTTGTATGTTCTAAAGAGAGGAGGGAAGACAATTGTGCTTATACTCTACGCAGATGACCTTGTCATTACAAGAAATGATGATGCTCGTCTTCAACAAATGAAAGATGCCCTGAGTTCAGAATTTGAAATGATAGACTTGGGCATAATGCATTATTGCCAAGGCCTTGAAGTTTGGTAAGAGCAAAGGAAGATTTTCGTCTCTCAACAAAAGCATGCAAGACAGATATTGAAGTATTCGACATGGAGGATTGCAAGGAAATTTCTACACCTATGGAGGTCAACACAAAATTATCTATTGAAGACACTTCACCTCAATGGATATTGGAAGATGCAGGAAATTCGTTGGAAGTCTCATCTACTTGTGCAATAGCAAACCAGATATCTCTTATGTTGTTAGAGTAGTAAGCAAGTTCTCTAATAAGCCATACCAAACTCATTAGAAGGCAAGCATGCAGATACTCAGGTATGTGAAAGAATCAACTGATTATGGTATTCTTTATGAAGAAGGATTATCGCTGGTCAGATATGATGACTTAGATTGGGTGGGAGATATTGATACCAGAAAATCAATTTCTCGATATTGCTTTTCTTTAGGATTAGGGATTTTCTCTTGGATCAGTAAGAAGCAATCGACTATAGCATTATCCTCTACTGAAGCTGAGTACAAAGTTGCATGTGTTGCAGCATGTGAAGCAGTATGGTTGAGGAGGATCCTACGGCACATAGGAATACAAGGACAAGAGGCTAGAGAGTTGAAGTGTGACAACCAAAGTTGCATGGCCATCACCAAGAATCCTGTTTTCCATGCACATACCAAGCACATAGAGATTTAGTATTGCCATGTGTGTCAGTTGATTGAGGACGAGGTCATGGAGATAAGATATTATCCAACTAAAGAAAATTAATCAGATACCTTCATGAAGGCTCTTTGGAGAGAGCAACTTCTTTGATACTTTCCAAAGCTTGGGATTGGACCAAGGAGGTAGTTCATTACAAGGTGGACATTGAGGGGGGTGTTAGATATGCTCAATACTCCACCCTCAAGTGACCACAAACGATCCATGGTGCTCTAATTTGTAAGGCCCCCATTATGAGGAGAAGCCACTATGAGAGCCGAGGCATTTGTGGAACCCTAACTTCTAAGTTAGATGAGGTCTATGTGTGACCATTGATGGTTATAGATAATCTTTGTGATCCTAGCCATCATTTAGGTAGGGCATAGACTTCCGGGCCATTGGGTTGCCATTCAAGGGGGAAATAAATGCCTATGGCATCGTGCGATTTCCCCATAGAACCTTAATGGGGGGGAGTGTAGAGAGGGATTTGCCCCCTTTGACGTAGTCCAGGGGGCCTATCCCCTTGGACCATAGGGCCGAGACAGTAGGACTTTTAGTCATGGAGATATTATCAGATTATATATTTTTCCAATTATCTTGTATCTCCCAACTACGTTTATCTATACCGACTCCCCTTGTAAAAGCTATATAAGCATGGCCCATGTTGAGCTTTAGATAGGATTGCACACTAGTAAGCCCTTCATCTAGAGTCTGTCTGGATCGTCATCTAAGCTCCACATTGGGAGCACACAAGTGGGCAACACCATTTTTGTAAATGCATTATGCTTGACAATCTGTGAATTTGAGTTCTCTATCTCTCAGTCTGTGTCTATCTTTATCTATGTTTTTCTATCAACTTCGTCTACTGGTCTATTCCATTGTGCTGTTATTTTCTTATAGACACCACCCTCTTCTCAACTCCTTAAGCTAAAAGGCCCATGCAAGGTTCATTTTTTCCCCTAACGGAATCTCAGATTATGGACTCTCCTTTAAACAAAACTACTTCATGGATAGATTTGTTTGTAGAAGAAGATGATGATTTAATGGACTTCCACAGTATATTAGAGATTACAAGAGAGAACCCATAGTTAAAAAGGAAACTTCCATTACATTTCCAATTATCAAAATGGAAAAGAGTACACCTAACATTGAGCTATTAAAGAATACCTAGGTGAAATGCACCTTAACAATAAAACAATTATTGCATCCAAAGCCACATTGATGAAATATATGCCCAAATAAGTGGATCCCAAACTTAATTATCCAAGATGTCGGAGCCTAAACCAATTGTAGATAGCTTGAATACACTTATGTGTCCCTCGAGTAGCTTTGATGTGAACCGTTTCCCTATACATGGGCACTTTTTACTCAGTGCTACTTAGATGTTTTTACCCATGTAACCACGTATACAAAATATACTCATATGTGGTGGTACTTTGTACTTATGGACTCACTTATAGCCCTCACTGTAGTCGTTCTCATATTATTGATCATCTATCTATAAAGAGCTCTTCCAACTTTCACATGTCTCTTTGTTTGATCTCCTTCTTTGCTCTTTTGTGTACCTTTATTTGTGCTTTCTCACTCACTCACACACCCGATAGTGGTATCATAGAAAGCTCATCTCCTTCTCAACCTATTTTTTTTTTCATGTGGTCACTACATCAATTTTCAACAATTCAAATCGGTTCCAAAGCATAAAAATATGAAATTTATCACTCGGAGATCATTTCCTTCAAGTTTCTTGGGATTCTATCCCCTTTTGTAGTCGTTCATGCAATCAAAATTGCGGACAAAGTTATATTTTGTGAGCTACATTTCACATTTATTGAAGTTCATATCTTGCTACTTTTGATTTATATGATGCTATGGAAAGAACAATGACTTGTTTGGCATGCTTCAAGCTGAGGATAAGCTTGATGGGATCAACTATCCAATGTGTTCTTACATGATGAAGCATGTTCATGTTGCAAAGCAACTATGGAATATAGTGGTAGATATTGACAAGCGACCCGACAATTCTTCTACTACGTAGCATGTTGTCTTAGATTTAGGATCTTCTTCAAGTAAAATGACTATCCCTTCTCCAACTATGCAAGCTCAAATTATATGGGATGGAAAGGATGTTCAAGCTCATGCATTGATTTCCCTTTTTTGTGAAGCAACATATTGTTCCACACATTTAGTCATGCATTGTTTGAATACAAGCTTGGGATATACTTGCCTCTTTGTATGCATTGCGTAATGAGGCACGAGTTGCTTGCTTGAGAAAGCAAATTAAAGATGTATGTATAGCTGAAAATTAGTCAATGGATGTATATGTTACACGCATCAAGGACTTCAAGGAGCAATTGGCAAACATTGATGAGACCATTTTGGATGCATCACTCATTTTTACACTACTCAAAGGATTATCGAAATCTTTTCAAAGCTTTGATGCTACACTGTTGATATATTTAGGTAGTGATGTGTGTGAACACACTAGGACAACCGGGGCACTTTTTTCCCTCTTTAGGAGGTTTTTTTCCCTCGGCTTGTATATACGCCTATTGCCCTAATGGGCTACTTATCTTTGTACATTCTCTAGTAATGCATTCAGTATTGTGTGTTGTGCTCCAAGCTTCTTCTTCTTCCTTGTGCTGTTCGCGTGATTCCGCAGAAGTCTAACTCCAACAATTGGTATCAGAGCAGGTCCTCGCTTCATCTAGGGCGCCGTCGACACTCCTCCGTTTGTAGTCTCAGAATCGTACGAATTTTGGTGAGCATACTCAGGGTGTTTTCGAGATCAAAACTGCTTTGCTTTGTGGTGTCGAAATCACGATCTGAGCTCGTTTTGGCCTCCGAACGCACTATCGCAGCGCTTGTGCAGGCTATTTCGTCTTTTTGTGCCAAAGGTATATACTTGTTTCTGTTCGCCAGTTTAAGCGTCTCAAAGTCTGCTACAGGTCAAGCAGAACTCGTCTGGGCAATTCTGTTCAACTTTTTGAGATACAGTCAATTTTTTGCATCAAGGTATTTTAGTCACCGACCATGGCTGAATGGAGTGATGTATTCTGTATGTTGGCTGTTGAGGATAAGTTGGATGGTACCAACTACCCATTATGGGCTTATATGATGCGACATGTATTGGTTGCAAAAGGATTGTGGAACATTGTGTAGGGTGTTGAAAGACGTCCTGTTACACCTGTAACAACAGGTACTATGAATATAGGTGCTGGAGCTGATGAAGATGGTGTCGAAGATGATATTGTGCAGATTCCTGTTCGTGCTTCTGTTTCTGCTGCACCTACTGTTGAGCAGATTTGTTGGGATGGTAGAGATGCCCAGGCACATGCATTGATAGATTTGTATGTCAAACGTGCCATTATTCCTAACATTCGCTCTTGCAGAACATCTAGGGATGCTTGGGATACACTTACCACATTGTACCAAGCTAGGAATGAGGCTCGTGTTGCTTACCTCCGAAAACAGTTGAAGAGTGAGCACATGAATGAAGGTGATTCTATGGATAGTTTCCTAATGAAGATCAAAGATTTGAAGGAACAGTTGATTTTTGCTGATGAGGTTATACCAGATAGCTCACTTGTGCAGACCGTTCTGAATGATCTTCCTGATTCATATCAGAGTTTTGCTTCTACTCTTCGGTTGATGATGAAAGGCAATCCGAATGCCTTATCATTTGAGGAGTTAGTTTCTGTTCTGTTGCAGGAAGATCAGTCCAGACAGAACAGGTCCATTATGCGTGTTGCAGATCAAGCTTTCCTAGCTAGTTAGAAGGGCAAACGAAAATGGAGCTCTTCTACTAGTAAGCAGAAATCTGCAAATGCTGCACATTCGAAGAACTAGGATAAAGATGAGAAGAAATCAGAAAAGCAGAAACTGTTTTGCAAGTACCGTAAAGGGAATGATCATATCATAAAGAACTGTCCAAAACTAGCTGCAAAAGAGGCAAAGAAAAAGGAGGTTGGAATGGTTGTTGCAGAACCCTCTACACCAAAAACAGAGTCTGCTAATCTTGTGCAGGAAGAAGAATGGGCGTTTACTACTGTTTGTAGTTTTGACCCATCTTCTCATGAGGAGTGCATGTCTAATGTGGACTCAGATGTTTGCCAGTACTTTGACAGTGGGGCGACCAAACATATTACCTCGCAACGCAGTTTCTTCTCTTCACTCGAGCCTGCCCCTACAGGGAATACTGTCACATGTGCCAACAACTCCTCTTATCCTGTTATGGGAGTTGGTAAGATCATTATGACTACTGCTGATGGTAGTTCTTTCACCTTGTCAGATGCTTTATTTGTGCCAGGGATCAAGAAGAATCTGTTATCAGTTTCTGCATTAGCCAAGATTGGCTTGGTTGTGAAATTTGTTGATGAAGATGTACAGTTCATGATCTGTCAAATGGCAATGTTATTATTGCTTCTGGCATTTTATGTCGTAGGCTGTATAAGCTCATAGACTATGAAAGATCTGTGAATGATTTGGCATGTGCAGTTCATGATTCTCAGGCTATGTCAGATGGAAAGCTTTGGCATGCATGCTTTGGTCATCTGAATTTTGCTAGTTTGCTACGCCTGCAGAAATCTGATATGGTGTCTTCTTTGCCCAAGCTTGAGGCACCTGGAAAACATGTATGTGAAGGCTGTATTTTGGGCAAAATGCAGCCTTCACATACATGTTTGGGCAAAATGCAGCCTTTCCAAAAGATGGTTCAGTTTGGGCTACGCAGAAATTGCAGCTTGTACATAGTGATGTCTGTGGTCCTATGCAGACACCTTCTTTTGGAAACTATCTTTACTTCGTGACTTTCATTGATGATTTTTCTAGGCATGCATGGGTATATCCATTGAAGGAAAAGTCCGAAGTGTTATTATGCTTCAAACAGTTTTTGGTTTTGGCTAAAAATCTGTCAGCATGTAAAATGGGCACCCTCCGTTCTGATCGAGGGGGGGAATATATGTCTTCTGATTTTAATGCATTTTTGGCTGAACGTGGGATAAAACACCAGTGTACAGTGCCGTATACACCTCAACAGAATGGAGTTGCTGAACGGAAGAACAGGTCACTCATGGAGATGGCGAGGTGTATGATCAAGAGTCAGGCTTTACCACATAGTTTCTGGCTTGAGGCTGTCATGTGTGCAGCATCTGTACTTAACAGGTGTCCCACTAAAGCGCTGCACTCTATCACTCCATATGAGGCTTGGCATGACCGCAAGCCATCTGTTGCTCATCTGCGTGTTTTTGGTTGTTTGGCATATGCACTAGTGCCTGAACAACATTGCAGAAAATTGGATGATAAGGCAGTAAAATGTATTTTTGTTGGGTACAGTTCTATGTATCATCCACAGACTAAACACATTTTGGTTGGCCGTGATGTTGTCTTTGTGGAAGATGCTATTCAGCCATTGCTTTCATGTACTAAGGAGACATCTGTTAGCTCCAAAGACATGTATGATACTTTGATGCCTCTTTTACAAGTGGACAGTCTAGTGCTGTTCCTAATGAGGCAACTTCTCAGCCTTTGCAGGTTTCATATGATGATGTAGATCATTCCATTTCTCATGCAGATTTACATGATGCACTTGTTGATGAGAGAGCTGATATTGAGCAGGCAAAAACTATGCCAAAATGGCTGGTGCAGACTTTGCGTGACAGCAAATTAGATGCACCTTTGTCATATTGTACGCGTTCAGGCTCTCATAGTGCCTCCTTTGCATCAAATTGCTATGCTATCGCTGTGTCTAGTCTCTGTGATGAGAATGAGCCTGTTTCTTTTGATGAAGCACAAAATTCAGAAAATTGGATGGCTGCTATGCAATCTGAATATGATGCTATAATGAAGAATGGTACATGGTCTTTATGTGACTTGCCTCCTGGCAAGAAGGCCATTGGCACTAAGTGGGTATACAAGCTGAAGCATAAACCTGATGGTACAGTTGACAGGTATAAGGCTAGGCTTGTTGCAAAGGGTTATGCACAGGAAAGAGGCATTGATTTTGATGAGACCTTTGCACCTACATGCCGTATGACTACTGTTCGGAGCATTTGTGCACTTGCAGCCCATCATGGTTGGAATGTACATCAGTTGGACATTAAAATAGCATTTCTCAATGGTGACTTGCATGAAGAAGTGTATGTTTTTCAGCCCTGTGGCTTTGTGCAGAAAGGGCATGAAAACCAGGTGTGCAAGTTAAAGAAGGCATTATATGGTTTAAAGCAAGCACCATGTGCTTGGTATGAGAAGATACATACCTATCTGGTTGCACATGGTTTTGAGAATAGTGCAACTGAAAGCACCTTATATGTTAAGCATGCTAATGATGTGCTTCTAATCATTGTTGTCTATGTTGACGACATGCTGCTCGCCGGTCCTATTGAGAAGCATATTGCTGATTTTAAGGCTGATTTGCATGCCTCATTTGAGATGTCTGATTTGGGGCATTTGCATCACTATTTGGGCATTCAGTTTATGCAAGTTGATGGTGGAATGGATTTGTGTCAAACGAAATATATTGACACATTATTGCAATGTTTTGGCCTTGAAGACTGTAAGCCTATTGCTACTCCTATGGAGACAAGTTTACGATTGAGTCTTCATGATGCTGGAGATGCATTTGATGCTGTTCTCTATCAGCAGGCTGTTGGATGCTTGATTTATTTATGCATTACTCGGCCAGATATTCAGTTTGTTGTCTCACAGATGAGCAGGTTTATGCATTGCCAGGAGTCACGCATTGGAAGGCGGTCAAGCGCATCTTTTGCTACTTGAGTGGTACTCGACTACTTGGGTTGTTTTATCCCAAGGGGGGATCACTACCGCCAGATTTGCATGATTTTTCTGACTCAGATTGGGCTGGTTGCTATGACGCTCGTGTGTCCACCAGTGGTTTTTGCTTCATGCTTGGTAGCTCATGTATATCTTGGTTGAGCAAGAAGAAGCCTACTGTGGCCACTTCCAGTTGTGAGGCTGAGTATAGGGCAGCTTTCACAACGATTGTTGAGTGTGTGTGGCTCTGACGCCTTATGGCTGATTTGGGTGTTGGCCAATTTTCTGCCACCACCATCTTCACTGACAGTCAGAGCGCATTGGCAATTGCGAGGAACCCTGTGTTCCATGCTCGCACTAAGCACATTGAGGTGCATTATCACTATGTCAGGGAGAGGTTCTCTGCTGGGGAGATCAGCTTGGCATATGTGCCCATGCAGGAGAACATAGCAGACCTTTTCACGAAGGCTCTGCCTAGGGAGAAGTTTGAAGCTTTCCGCAAAGCTTTGGGCTTACTTCCTTTTGTGGAGTGACTTCCACATAGCTTGGCACTTCCTTATACATGAGTGCCAGCTCCTTGTTCATCGCATCACTCCCAGGGGGGATTTGTTGATATATTTAGGTAGTGATGTGTGTGAACACACTAGGACCGCTGGGGCACTTTTTTCCCTCTTTAGGAGGTTTTTTTCCCTCGGCTTGTATATACACCTATTGCCCTAATGGGTTACTTATCTTTGTACATTCTCTAGTAATACATTAAGTATTGTGTGTTGTGCTCCAAGCTTCTTCTTCTTCCTTGTGCTGTTCGCGTGCTTCCGCAGAAGTCTAACTCCAACATACACTACATTTGGTTTCAAAAGGAACTACAAATATGTATACTTTTGACAAGGTTGTGTCTCTTGTTTTGCAAGAAGAGCAATCAAGAGTGAATAGAAGTGGTTTGGTTGAAGGAATGCAAGCACTTGCTATAGCACAAAAGGGAAAAAACAAGTATGGTTCAACTTTGGGTTCATCAAAACTAAAGTGTCACTCCACCTCTTCCTCTCTTGATGGTGATAAGCAAAAGAAGAAGAGATGCTTTATGTGTATCCCCTACAAAAATTAGAAGAAGTTGAAAATGAAATTATTACCTCAAGGGATAGGAAATATCATGACTTTGAGACTCTTTGACACTTTAAGAAATAAGAGGTAGAAAGTCAAAATTCCATAGCCTTAAGACGACAAAGAGAACCCAAAATAGGAGAATCCCAATGATAGCCAATAGATGAAAAAGAAAGTGGTTTCACACTAGAAGATAATGGGGAAAAGCATCCTTACATTGGGAGTGATGTATCAAAAACGGAAGAGACTCAAGTGAAAGAATAATTTAATAATATAGAGATGTGTTCACATGGTCGTACAAGGACTTAAAGCATTAGGGGAAAAAATGAACCCTACATGGGCCTTGTAAGGATCCCTAATTTTTAGGGATTAAGCTTAATTTTGTTCTTATTTAAGGGGACAAAGTGCATTTAATAGGGCACTTTTTAGTAGGCTGGAATAGGCTTTTTTTAAGGCTTTACTAGGCATCTCTCTTTCTTCTTGTAGAGAGAGAGCAAGAGAATCTACTTTCCACATCATCAAACTCGTGCATGTATTTGAATAAAAAATGAGTTTTTTTTTTAGTCTCATTTTCAGTGTATATTAACTCAAAAGGGCCTATTTTTTAATATATATGTCAGAAGTCACTTTTATGGGCCCATTTTTTAAAGTTTCTTTTAGAAAAAGTATAATTTTTAAACTCCCTCCAAAAGTAAGTGACACATCATCCATGACTATGCTTCCCCCAAAAAATGACTTTTTTTCAAATTTCATCATTTTCAGCCATACACAGTGGAAAAATACACTTTACCCCATAAACATACAACAAAACACATTTTCTAAGCAAAACATATGCTTTAGAGTCCCTTCCAATCAGTTTTCCATGATGAGTGTAGAAAGCTTGGTAAGCACATTAAAAAGAGGAAGGAATCCGGCATGCCTATCACTGAAAATTCTTTTAATAAAAAGAATGATGAAGCCAACATGGCTCAAGATTTTTGGGCATGTGTTGCTACATGTTTAGCAAAGATGGTGTTGACATGTATCACAAACTTCACAGTAGAACGTCCTCATGCTCTTGCATCAACGAGTATCCATGTTCGTGTGCCTAGAGAGTTTTCTCCAAATACAGGATGCAACAATGATGCCAATTCTGAAAATGAACATCGTGCAGCTGGAGAAAAAAGTATTGATCTTTGGACTCATGGTTCACTATATCCTCTTGATCCAATATCTTCTTACCATCCAACATTCCATAACCTCTCAACTTTACTTCAATTCATTGGTGCAGGTCAAGCTGGACTATTAGGTTACTGCAAGCGATTATCTACAGATTCACATGCTACTGCTAAGTATTGGTTCCAACAATATCAACTCTATCATATGAGGGCGGTCACTTTAGAAAGCACAATCGTATCTTTACAAAAACAACTTGCAGATTTTGAACAGGATATGGAAGCAAAAGAAAGCACAATTTCAAAGTTAACTGCCAATCTCCAGCAGCTGAAAGAGACTCCACTTGGTATGAGACATAGGAAAAGAGCATTGTCATCCTTTGAAGCTCTTTCAGTAGTGGTGGAGCACGCAAATGACATATATATGCAACAAGGTGAGTGTTTGTTTTACTTTTATATGTTTTAATGAAGATTTGTAATGGAATCTTTCATTGTGTAGGTCATTTATTCAAGACATAACTACTTCATCAACAACACAAGAACAATTCAAGCTGATGAATAGCTGTATAAACACCAAAGAGATCACTTCTATTATAGACTCACCCATAGGAAAGTGTATTAGAGTTGTTGTTGAAGTTGAGTTTTCAGAGAAGTAAAAAAACCTTATCAAAGTGCAATATGTGCAGGCAATATGTGACAAAGCGGGCATCAATAGAAATGGGTATACTGCAATGTACACCCTTCTGAGGCAAGCCTTACAAGCACAAGGTATTTCTCAAAGTATATTTCCATGCCCATATAAAGTGTCTATAAAAAAAAAGAACAATTCAAATGAGGATGTGACTCGTACTATTGGACAATATTTATTCATAGAAGACACTATGCCTGCCTCTGTTTATCATCCAAATATTCCCAAGAAGCAATCAAAGATCCTATCTACACAAGGATTTACTTACACTAAATTCAACAATATATTTGTGGATCTTCAGAAGCTTCAACAAGCAATGGTTCACTTTTATAGTTCAATAGGTACCCCTACTACATTTTATTTGGTGTTGAAGTTTTATTGCATTCAAGTGTCATATTAAGATAATGTTTTCTCTTTTGTGCAGACTGTAATGTTAAGTTAAAGTTCATACTAAAGCTTGATGAGTGTCAAATCATAAAGGGTCGATGACGAGAAAGGTTGAGTGTGACGCTAATGAATGAAGTTATGGACCATGCAATGAGTGATGAAACTTTAGGATCCACTTCTCATTTGACTTACAGTGTGCAATTAGAGAGAGATATCTGGTGGTTAGGTGCTATAGAAGTTCCCAAAGAAACAAACAATGTTATTTCGTGGATTTTTAGTAGGAGTGCATGGATTACGGAAGTAATCTCTTCTCAAATACATGGGAAAAAGCTTTCTGTAGATGATATAGGTGATTTTGAGGTAGAATGGCATTTGGGTGGAGACCTTAGGAGTATAAAGTGCATGTTAGGTTGTAAACAAGGAGCATCTTCTCTCTATCCTTGCCCATATTGTACACAAGGTTACAAAGGATCTAAGAGGTAGTCTAAACCTGCAAGGGCATTGATGAGAGTTGATGACTCTGAAGAAATTGATGAAACAGACTCATCAAATCGCAGGGAATGGGAGAAATTACTTTTGAGGTGTCCAATGTTACAGGAACCGACTTGTGATAAAATAAGCAATGATTGGAACCCCATTATTCCATTTCCATTAGTCGATGTTCACTTTTTTACTTTGCATGCATTCATGAGGATCTTTGATAGGCTTTTGAAGCTCCATGTTGAATATGCATTTGCAATGAAACCATTAGAGAGGTCTACAATAGCAATCCAAAAATAGAAGATCTTTTGAATTCTATTGGTTGTCATGGTGGCCATGTATCTTTGGTTGTTAAGAAATATGGTGAGACTCAAGAGATTTTACAACAAGTTTCAATGACTGGGAAGAAGGCAAGACGTTTCTTTAAAAGAGATGTGAATAGTCAAGATGATGGGAAATGGGAGCTTTGGAAGGATCTCTGTTCAATTATGACAGACAATGATAGTCAGGTTGATCTCATTAACAAGCGAAAGAAGGTTTGGTCATCGTTAGATCAATTGTTACATTTGATGTGTTTGGTTTCCACTAATGCTTCACAACAAGAATTATTCCAAGTCACTTTGAAGGAGTTTACACAATCATTAATCTTATCTTGGGGAGAAAGCAACATTACACATTACATAGTAAGTTTTGCTTACATTTTTTTATTAGGTCTTAAACACCATGTGTATATCTTATTGACCAGATCATAGCAAATTCTTTTTGCACATGGAGCATATTTTATGAATCAATATGGGGTCACTGGACATTTTTAATACACAAGGAATGGAGAAGTTCTACTCCAATCAAACTATTTAGAAGAAATGTTCAACTGGTTTTTTCGTGCAACATTCGCTAGAAAATATGTAATGGAACGAGCATGTGAGTCAGGAATATCAAAGATTACATGAAACCTACAACATGCTATTGCAAGAGAGAAGTGGATGTCATCATCAAGACCGTTACATCATGCCCAATGGCGTGCACAAAGAGTCCGCGAGGGTTCTGCTTGCAAATAGTTTCCAAACTCTTAAAATGCATTATTTTTTTCAAGGTTTTTATAACTCCTTTCATTTCAAATAAACTTTCCATGTTTTTGTGAATATAATTTTAATGTTTTAAAACTAATTTTTATCCATTTAAATGTGAACACCAAAATTCTTAAGTGAAAGGCTATAAATAAAGGTGTGCTTCCTCATTTTACCACTTTACAACCTAGGAGAATGGCACACACAAAGCAGACAGCTAGAAAGGATCATGTCGTCTACCCTAGCAATGTGCAAGGTACTCCGTGCCCTTCATGGATGACACCCCACAAGAAGCGTCGAACCACAAGCCACTCTTCTAGAGGAAACTCGGGTGTAGGGGCACATTTTGGTAGCATTCCATCGCGGGGGATGAAGCTTCACAAGAGAGAGATATAACACAAGAAATAAATTATTCCCCTTCCACATCTGATGATGAGCCCCTAGTGAGGACACCACTCAAGGCAAGGCCCAAACAATGAGGACGGATGCAAGTTGTGATGGAGACAACATCAAATTTAGAGAGTTCCTCGGATGAAGACAAGTGTTAACGAGCCACCATGGAACAATGATCATATCCCCGTGAACCATCAAGTAATGCAAGGAGGCAAGACACTCCCCGCAGGAAAGACCAACCAATGAAGAAATAGAGCAAAGTCAGGCAGAGCAAGTAAATGATGAGGCAAGACCATCTAGGCGTGCTCCAAGAAGAAAGAAGAACTATCAACTGCGTCATAGACCACAACGGCCACAACCCAACACCCCCCCAAATGCAAGAGCACCGCAAAGGTGCAGAAAGCAAACGAGAGCCTTTGCAGAGATTAGACACTATCAAAAGTCTGTGGAGCTTCTTATTCTACGAAGGTCATTTGCAAGAGTTGTGAAGGAAGAGATCCAAAGCTATTGCGTTGGACTTCGTATCCAAGGGATGTCCATTGAAGCCCTCCAAGAAGCTGCAGAGGTGTATCTTATCTCAATGTCGGAGGACTCTAACCTGTGTGCCATCCATGCAAAGAGAGTGACAATACAACCTAAAGATTTGCAGCTAGCTAGAAGAATTAGAGGGAATAACCCTTAACAAATATTTGTACTCCCTTGTTTGGAGAACTTTTTGTATATCCCAAATGATGAAGATTTTGTAAATCCCAAATAATTAATATAATCTTTTTCTTATTATATTTGCTCTCCCAAGTGTTTATCTCTTAGTGTACATGTTTTGAAGTCTATTTCTCCTATGTATCTAGGTGTCTTTTTCCAGTACCTCTTTGAAGTGTTTTGCATAGTTTAATCACTCTTTTTACTGTGCTTCTTGTAAGTGGTGTTGCTATATAATGCATGCAATGGCCAAAGAATGAAAAAAAAGGCCTGCCACAACCTTGCAAAAGTTTTGCAAGGCCTACCCTCGCGTTTCTCTGGCAAGCCTTTTTTTTGCATTTCTGAGCCATGAAACCATATGCTATGCACATTGGAGCATATGATTGGACTTAGATAGGATGCACTATATGCTAACCCTCTGACCAATAGCTAAACAATGTTGATGAACATTCAAATGTACTTATTTATTGCCGCATGCTTATATGCACCCTGAGGAGTCTAAATTTTCTCTAATTATTTCACATATGAAGAGTCTTCCACAATTCCCCAAGTCTAGGTTGTAATTGAGGGACATAGACTTGCAATATAGGGAACCTAGTGCATGGGATGGCCTAGGAATGCAAAAAAAAAGGCCTGCCACAGAAACGCGAGGATGGGCCTTGCAAAAGTTTTGTAGGGCCCATCCCCGCGTTTCTATGGCATGATTTTTTTTTTTTTGCATTCGTAGGCCATCCCATGCATTTTAGGCAACAAAAATAACAAGAATGATTGGAAAAAGACTGATTAAAGTGTGCAAAAGTTAAGAGATTGTCAAAAACATAAAGACAATGCACATAGAAATTGGAGAAACAATAATTGGTATTATAAAGTTTTTACAATTGGCTCTTGGCCTTGAGCCTCTCCACTACATTCTTTCTTCTCTGAAAAGACAGTGGCAATCGGTAAGTCAAAACTGATTGGGATATTAACTGAGGGTCTGTCAATCCAAGAGCTAAAGCTATTCCTATTTGACCTAATAATTTTCCTCTAAAGTTACTCCTAGGGTAGTAAGGGAAAAGGACTTCCTAACCAGAACTATACAATTGGTCCCTTGCATTATTGTAGATACGCACAACACTTCGCTCAAGGCCTTCAGACACCAAGTCATGAAGTTTCCTTGAGGGGAAAAGTCCTTGTGGATTATGACAAAATCTTCCTTTGGCAATTTTCCAATGTAATGTGCCAAGAAAGAGCCATGGCCATGGGCAACACGGTCACAATCACTCCTTGCTAAGAATTTATCCACTTCAATTCCTTCCTGCACATAGACAATCATAAAATTAAATAGATACACCTTGTATGAATATGAGACAACCATAAATGTCATTAGATACTTACATCTTGAAGCCTATCTTCATCCTCTCCTCTTCCCATTGCATCTAGTGGACTCGATGTACTTACATCTTGAAGCCTATCTTCATCCTCTCCTCTTCCCATTGCATCTAGTGGAATCGATGAGTGGGCCATGCCACTTTGCTCCACAAAAGGGGATGTTGGAATCTTCTTCTCCAAAATTCTTTCCCTTGCTGCGGCGAGATTTTCTTCAGTGGCATTTTGGTTGGCATGGCTCAAAATCTCTTCACACAAAAATGCAATGGTGTTTGCAACTGAATCACCAAGTGGAATTATTTTCTTTTTGATAATGTCAGAAGTGTTGTCCATGGGAATATTCGAGGTTGAGCAAAAAATATTAAGGCCTTCGTCGAGGCGTAGACCGAATGCCTTCTCAATATCGTGCAGAGATAAAAATTCCTCTCCGACGACAAGTACAAATGAAAACACTTCCATCTCTACCTCTGGTAGAGTGGGTTCCAGGGGCTCTAAGTTGGAGGGTGGACTATTCTGTGTACTGGCTTCCTTTAATTTGTCCACTACTCCTTATGGGAATTCTTTGCAAATTTTTTGAGTCTCTTCTAATAAGTTGAGAGCTTCTATCTGGGGTTACTTCTTGTCATCTACAAAACCCCCAGTAACAAGATGGGGTAGGTCCATGGGTGTAGGTTCGGGTTCCTCATTGACAAAAAAGATGGTTGTTGCAACATAGGAAATATATTTTCTTCCCATTTTCCTTTTCTTATTTAATTTTTTAATTAAGGGCACTGCGTCATCTAATAGGTGCCCTGCATCCTCAACAACAGCCATGAAATGCTTTAAGTGCTCCGCAAATTCCTCATATCCTTTGTGAATGTAGAAAAGTAGGTCATAGGGGACCCATTTACACTCATATGCTGGAATATCTATAGCATATCTTAATATATAGAATTCCATAAAATATGTGATCTCATCGATCACATCAGAGTTCATGGCTATTAGGGACTCTATAAACTAGGTCATACAAATCCGTACGACCGTTATAATCTGTAGTATCCAAAAACTCCATGAATAGATCTCGAGGAGATTTCATGGGAGTGGGTGCTAGCAGCCGTTGCTTGCACGCGAGAATTCTATTGCCTTGTTTGTGCTTTCTATCTCTTTGAGAGTGCAAATGTGAGAAATGAGCACATAGAACCCATTTTTATAGCAGTTTCAAGTTTTTAAATTGACTGGGCCCACTTTAAAAGTACAAAATAAAGTAGTGCAATTTCAAAAAATGTGTTTCTAATGACAAAATAATGCATAGAGCACCGAAGGATATGAATTTTTTGCTTCAAATGTCTAAACATAACACAACAAAAAACATGAGCAACCACATTTCAAAGTAGTGAACATAGTCTTTTTGACATTCCAAAAGTTTTGAGATTACCATTGCAAAGAAGAAGGTATATACAATATCTAACATTGATTGTCCTACTTTTTACAAGGTTCTTGAAAGTGCAAAAACCATGAGATACAATGACTAGGGCCCGAGAAGTGACATTATCAGGTTGCAAAAGAACTATGACAATGAGAGTTCTGTTCCATCTTTGCTCCAATCTACAGGAACTTTCATTTTGTATTCCAATCTTCTGCCCACCTGTAATCAATTTGCAAGAAATTGAAGTCATTAAAGTAAAATAAGCAATAGTGAAAAGATTACTTTAACAAAAGCACAAAACATTTCTTACCTTATGTCCTTGAATTTTGAATTTGGATTGAGTTAGTCCTTCAAACCCCATAATCACCAAGTGTTCTCTTAGATTAGCCAAGGTCCAATGATTATTCACTAAAATAGTTTCTGTTTCATTGTTGGACAATCTAAGCTTTATTTCAAATGAATGTAAAGATCCCTCTAAACTTTGAAATGGTATCCATTTGTTAAGTTTGCACATCCAACTATCATAGTAGAATCTAATGTATAATGAAGTACGTTGTTTCAAATATCGAAATCCTATACCTGTTCCACCTATTTCACAAAGATATTTATCACCTTTTGCAATTCCTTCTATCAAACCCCAATTTCACCAAGAAGACTTTTGACTTGCTCATATGTGATATCTTTACACATGAACATGGTGAAAGTCTCTTGGAATGAGAATCCTTGGAATAAATATACAAAACAATGAATGGGAAAAGACCAGTGAAAACCTACAGACCTAGATACTTTTGTGAATTTCAAAGAGTTATGTATATCCATTACCATCTTGTGCTTCAAAGATGATACAAACCATATATCAGGTTTTGGACACTCCAAACTAAGTATAGAATCATGGTAAAGTTGAGCAAGATATATTTCTGGAAAGAATAGTGAACCAACATCTGCATGCAATGCCTGGAAAGTACCTGTAAGATTATGAAGTGCTTGTTCTTCCACCAAAGTAGAAGGAAGTATATCTGAAACAAAAAAAATGTATTAGAGCATTTCGATGCAAAAGTGTCGTTCCTTTTGTGTGAGCGAAGCGAGCACTTGCCTGCCCACCCAAGGGTTTCTCCAAGGTTTACAACTAAGGCGGCGACCAAGGCATAGACCTTTGCATACCTTGTCATCCAATTCATCGTTGGCATCGTTGGTTGTGCACGAGGGAGGACCTCAACGATCAAGGAAGATAGAGGTTCCCAGTACTTCCCTAGAGGTCACCCATCCCAATATTGTTCCCCCCACAGCGTGCTTAACCATGGCCATCTCTTGCCACTAAGATACACTCTTGTGGTGTCTGAGAAGGGGAAACACTAAGGTTGACATTATCTTCAATAAGTTTTGGGTCCTCAAAGCTTCATTCTTTGCTTCCAAAGCCTATTTTTGAAGCATTTTTGGAGGCATTTTGGAGTACTTTCATGGATAGTTGGCTACACAAAGGTCCAACAACATCAAGAAAAGTGTTCTTGTACTTCTTCGACAACAAATGTTCACTTTTTGGGCTGTGTTTTGAGCCACACTAGTTTATCTACAGGTTTCTTGAAAGGTTTTAGTTGTGTAGGGACCAGCCATTGCAAGTTTATGCATATTTTTGGAGCCTAAACAACGAAGTTGACAGACACTTGCAGGTGTTGTTGGCTAGTTTTTGGACTTTCATTCAGCTTTTCAGTGTCACTTTACTGCATATATTTAGCACATATACACTATGTATGCTTTTGTGGATACCGCTTATGTACATCCATGTGGTTATTGAAATAACAGTTACGTTTTTTCATAAAGCCTTTTACATTTGATAAAGAGGGCCGTGGTGACATTTTCTTAACTAGGAGACACCCAGATGTTGGGGTCTCTTCTATAATGCAAGTGGAAGATTTACCCAGCCTCACCATAGGAGATGTATGTTAGTTGTTCATAGGTGCTCGATAAGCCTAGTTGGCTTCTTTTGGGTAACTAATTATATGCAGTGGAGTCAGTGATTCACTATGTAGGTAAACATGTTAGTACTTGTAATTTTATGAGATTTTGACACTAGTCATATGCTCATTTTGCAGAGAATACTCTGGCAAAATTTTCCAGATTTTCTAGTTTCATCAATTATATAGTGGTCTATTTATTCCTTGATATAATTATTGGTATGAGGTTGGACATTACTATTCATTAATTCATTTTCTAGGAAGATGATTGAATTCTCTCCAAGAATCCAACACTTGGTGGGGTTTGGACTCTTCTACTTCCATTATCATTCTATTCAATTCTCTACCATCATGGCATCAGAGGTCTCAGTCACGTTCGGTGGATCAGGGTCTAGTGCGAGTGCTCCGAGGAGGAGCTATAACTTATAGGGTAAAGACCATTTTGAGATCTGAAAAATTTGATGGCACAAACTTTGATCTACGGAAGAACCAGATTAAATATGTGTTGATTCGGAGGAGGCAATGGAAGCTAGTAAATGGAATCTTAATCCTGATAACATGGATGAAGATGATTGGAATGAGTTAGATGAAATGGCTAGGTCTACTATTCAATTGCACCTGGCAGATAATGTTTACTTTACAATATTAGATTGTGAAAGTGCAGAGGAGCTTTGGAAGAAGTTATGCAATACATATGAAAAAGAGACGGCATATGAGAAAGTTATATGACCTTTGCATGAAGGACACAGATAGTATTGCTACTCATCTAAATGAGTTTGATGCTATATTCTCCCACTTATAGGCTTAGAAAATGGATATGGATGATGAAATGAAAGCAGTCTTGTTGTTATGCACCTTGCCATCATCATGGGATACGTTTTACACAGCTATTAGCAATAGTGCACCTAGTGGTAAACTGGTCTATGATGACATATGTGGAGCACTCTTAAGTGAGGAGATTCGTAGAAAATCTATGGTTGGCACTCAGAGTGGAGATGCATATAATGTTCATGATTCTTACCAAGGAAAGAATTAGCAATGTCGTAGGATCAAGAACAAGGAAAAGAATGGTCAACGGAATAAGAGTAGAAGTAGATCAAGGAAGAGGGATATCGAATGCCATTATTGTCATAAGAAAGGACACATGAAGAAAGACTATCACACCTTAAAGAATGCTAAAGGTAAAGGACAAAATGTTGATGGGCATGTTAAACAGTTACCTACACCATCTACTTCGATCGTGAACATTGAAGAAATTATGCTATTTTTGATGATGTTGATGTGTTGACACTTGATAGTATTGTGCCAACTGAAACTCTTATGGCTGAGTCTCTTTCCCATACGTGGCTACTAGATTCTGGTGCTTCTTTCCATGTGACGCCACACAGAGAATGGTTCTCTAATTATGAAGCAAAGTCTCTTGGTATTGTAAGACTTGGTGACTCTTACCAATGTGATGTTGTGGGGATTGGAGATGTGGTTGTGCAGTTCATTGATGGTTCAAAATTTAGTATGCATAATGTACGCCATGTACCTCAATAATCACGCAGTTTGATGTCAGTTGGTCAACTTGATGACATTGGTTATGCTTAGTATCAAAGGGCAATATGATTATTGCAAAAAGAAGCAAAGTTTGCTCACTTTGTCCTTTATTTCTATCATAGAAAGAACACTTGTTAGCTATTAGTGAATAGCCTATGGCTTGTACTTCGCATGGTCGTTTCGGCCATATATCTCGTAGTGGAATGGAAAATATTTCTCATTCTAGCTACTTACCTGTGTTATCTTTCTCTGATTTTTCATTTCTGTGAGCATTGTCAATATGGAAAGCAAACCAAAAACATGCAAAGAATGCACATTGACTCTTCAATTCAGCCTTTAATCTCATTCACACAGATGTGTGTGATCTTATGCCCACAAGGTCATTAGGTGGTTCTCTTTACTTTGTCACGTTCATAGATGATGCTAATAGAAAAGTTTGGCTATATCCTATCAAATCGGAGGATGAGGTATTCTCCACTTTCAAAAAATGGCTTGCTTCAGTTGAGACTAAAAAAGGAACTAAGCTCAAAGCTTTATGTTCAAATAATGGGGGTGAGTATACCTCACATGAATTTAATCTTTTCTGTCAGTCTAGAGGAATTCATAGAGAGTTTACAGCTCCTTATACCCTAGTACAGAATGGTATAGCTGAAAGGATGAATAGAACTATTCAGGACAGACTACTCTCTATGTTGCATCATGCAAACCTTTCACAAGGCTTTTGGGCAAAAGCAGTATTGATTGTAGTTCATGTGATTAACCTTTCACCTAGTACTGCCAAAGGTCTCAAAGTGGCACAAGAGTTATGGACAGGGAAGCCACCATATTATGATCATCTTCGAGTTTTTGGGTGTGAAGCATATGTTCAAATACCCAAGAATCGTAGACAAAAGTTGGACCATAAGTCAAAGAAATGCATTTTTCTTGAATATGGTCGAGAAGGACAATTTGGATATCGCTTATGGGGTCCTGAAACACGATCAGCGATCAGAAGTAGTGATGTCATTTTCAATGAGTCTAAGATGCATAAGTAGCCCATTAAGGAGTTTGAAGTGAGAAGAGTGGTGTTTGAGGATAGTAGGCCTCCAGTTAGCATGCATAAAAGTGTTGCACATAGGGACATTCAAGAGAATGTCTGATTGAATCAGTCTGCAAATGTTCATGTTCAGCAACCATTGAGACACTCTGCACATGTCTCACATCCACTTGATAGATATGTTCTAAGTTTAGATTTTGTTATGCCAACAGATGCCGATGAGCCTTCTTGCTACAAAGAGGCTATGCAGACAGAGGATCATGTCAAGCGGCCATGCAAATGGGTATATAAGTTGAAATTCACATCAGATAGTGCTTCTCAGTATAAATCACGACTTGTTGCAAAGGGTTTTAGACAACAACATAGTGTTGATTTCGATGAAATCTTCTCTCCAATGGTCAAGATGACTACCCTAAGCATGTTGCTTGGATTCATTGCAATGGAGGACTTAAAGTTAGTCCAAATGGATGTGAAAACTACTTTCATGCATGGAGATCTTATAGATGAGATCTATATGGAACAACTAGAGGGTTATGTAGTTCTTGGCAAGGAAAGTCTAGTTTGTAAGCTCAAGAAGAGCTTTTATGGACTTAAACAGTCCCCTAGACAATGGTACCAAAAGTTTGATGCTTTTATGAAGTCTCCATACTATTCTTGAAGCAATGAGGATCATTGTCTCTACACAAAGAGATGCTCAGATGGAAGCTTGATATCCATGATACTTTATGTTGATGATATGTTGATTGCTAGGAAGTCCTCTTATGACTTGTCAATCCTCAAAAAGAAGTTGAGTCAAACATTTGATACGAAGGATTTGGGGGATGCCAAACATATTCTTGGCATGTGCATTACTCGTCATAGGATTAAAAGATGCATATACTTGTCTCAAAGTGAGTACATATCCAAAGTACTTCACAAGTTCAATATGCAGGGTTGAAAGGCATTGAGTACACCTTTACCCACATATGTGAAATTGAGCAAGGATGATTGCCCCAAATCAGATGAAGAAAAAGAATTCATGACCAAACTTCCCTATCAATTTGTTGTTCGTAGTCTTAGGTATGCTATGGTAGCTATGAGACCGGACATTGCATTTGCAATGGGAGTTGTGAGAAGATATATGTCTAATCTTGGCAGAAAACATTGGGAAGCGGTCAAGATGATTTTGAGATATCTGAGTGGCACTAAGGAAAAGTGTTTATGCTTAGGTAGAGGGAAAGCAACAATTATTGGTTACACAAATTTAGACTATGCTAGTTGTGTAGACAATCATAAGTCTACATCAAGGTAAATTTTTAATTTTGTTGGAGGTGCTATCTCTTGGAGATCTCGTCTTCAAGAATGTACACTTGTTTCCACCACAGAAGCAGAGTACGGTGCAACAAGTGAGGCATATAAAGAAGCATTTTGTCTTTCTCGTCTTGCTTCTGATATGGGTTTACCTCAGCATGTACCTCATTTGCTCAATGATAGTCAGAGTGCCATTGCTTTGGCTAAGGATCCGGTGAGGTGAGGTATCATTTCATTAGAGATTTCTTAGCCACTAAGCGCATTATTCTTGAGAAGGTTCACACTCGAGATAATGTTGCATATGCTTTGACTAAAGCTCTACCATAGGATATCTTTCGACACTGTTGTCACTTGATGGGGGTTACTTGATCCATGATCTTACACAATCACTTGTATACTGTGTAACATGCCCATGAGGTGGGAGGTATAGTTGTATACTTACACTCATTTATTCTTTATCATTCTTTATTTTTCTCCCATAGTTACTTTGGCCATATTGGCCTTTAGTGGGAGATTGTTACCGTTAGTGTCCATGTGAAAGGCCAAATGGCCACCGGACACTTCTTTGTATATGTTCTTTAGTAAAACATATAGCGGCCTGGCTAGCCACAGACTAGAAGTTTGACCACATTTGTAACACCTAAGAAGTCTGTGTTTGTGCTCCCTATGTACTGTGTTGTCTTGCATATTTTGCAGCCTCTGTGTAGAGTACCGTGTGTGGTGCTTGGAACTTGGTTTTCTACTCCGAGGATATCGTCATGGGGCTCTCGAGAAGCAAAGCGCACTTTGTGGTGCATCGCCATCAAAATACTTCAAGCCATGCATAGACACTATTGTGAATCCCATGCATGAGGCACATACACATCATCATTGTAAACATTATTTGTATCTTACACTTACATTCCTTAACCCACTTAATTTACTTAAGTTGTAAAAAAAGATTTTCTGCTAAACAACTTTGCTACAAGCACATCAAGCAAAATGGGAGCATCCTCATCTAGAAGACCAAGCAAAGAGCTAGCGGTGGATACACAAGACACAAGGTTACCAAATAATAGTTTCATTGCCATTCCAACTTATTGGCTTCAAGTAATCCAAAAAAATACAAGCTTCATACCAAAGGCAACTAGATTTATTACTTTTGCTAGCTACACTGCCAAGACATAGAGCTCACCATGTTCCAAATAAAAATACAAGTTTCATACCAAAGGCAACTAGATTTATTACTTTTGATAGCTACACTACCAAGACATAGAGCTCGCCATTAGAGTATTTCATGTACACTTTTTCATAAATCAATTTCCTCGATACACTAGATCACTAACACGTATTAAAAATGCTTTCCTTCATGCATATTGGTCTCCACAAGAGTACATTGATATGATAAATATGGTGCTTGATCAATTTTTAGGAGGATAAACTCATTGCAAACTTACAAGTTCTTTGGACAAGGTATGATGCTAACTAGAATTATTTATCAATATTTGAAGTGCATAAGAAACCTCCTACCAGCAATACCAAGAGCCACGATAGTGAAAAGCATTGTGCACATATCCATCTTCCACACTAATGGTCATTTTGTCAAAAACAAAAGGAAGATAAAGGCTCCAAAAATTTACTAAATTTTTGTGAACCCATTCCATCACCTATAGCCAAACTGTAACCCACCACATCCACAAATTCATCCACATTTAATACATTTCACATTCCATCTCCATCTACACCAATCCCTATCCCATTGCCACCTCATGACTCACTACCACACACACTTCCCATCTCCATCCTCTTTTGCTAAAGAAAAGATGCAACAAATTTTGAAGCCATTATTATGAAATAGTTTCAATAAGCATAAAGTCCTTGAGATGCACGAACCCAGATAGAACATGATATCAGCACATTTAAGTAAATCCATACCAACTAAAAAAAAAGTGGCAATCAATAACAAAGATTTATACATTTTATAGTATTCAAAACAAGTAGTGCATTTGTGTTTACAGAGTAGTTTGAGTGATACTACTAGAAAAAAAAAAGACAATACCTAGGATTAGGATCATCCATCCACCACAAAACACAAAAAGATTTGATACATGTAGTGCATCTAATCAAGCCCCTAGCTTGTTGTTCTTTACAGAGCAGTTTGAGTGATACTGGCAGAAAACAAAGACAATGCCTAGGATTGGGATCACCTATCAACCACAAAACACAAAAAAATTTGATATATGTGTAGTGCATTTAATCAACCCCCTAGTCTATTGTTCCATTAATAGGTTGAATAAAACACTACCTTTGCTATTGATTATGCAAGCCATGCAAAAATTAATTCCATCATTTTTCCATAAATTTAGATGATCCCTTATTCACCATAAATATCCTCATTCATAACTACAATATAGATAATTTTGTTTCTAGTACATCCAATAATTGAACCAAATTGATTATTTTTAATAGCCAATAAGACTTTCCACACTATCCATATTCCTTTCATCCATAACAAATTATCAAGGAGACATTCCATTTTTTATGCATATCAATCATGCGTATAGTGATAAAGGTCAATGTTCCTCAGCAAATCAAAGTAATACATCCCCAAATTGAAGAATGAGTATTTTCAACAAGGCATATCAATATTTATGTCATTAAGTGTTGTGAAGGAACTGAAGCATAGTTTTGTGCAAAGTAATAACTAGAATATTATCTTGTTGAGTTCATTGCTTTATAGGTATTGTTAGGCTCTCGTGTGTGTAATTTGTAAAAGCACCTTTTGGATGAAATTTATCGAATTATAATATACCTTTGTAAATCCTTTTTATGTCTCCTTTTCTTTAAACTAATCTATCATATAAATGGTATGCCATGTACAAAGGCAAATTTATGAGATCCTCTAGTATTGATAAGTGTGTTTCCCTGGTGGAAAATGGTATTCGAGCTCTACAATAGTGTAGAATGGATGACAGGGATGATTCCCTACTAAACATCTTAACTATCCTCGAAGTGCATAAATAGAGAGGTTGCACCTTTGTTGCCTATAAAAGAATCCCTTAATGTCAAAAGACCCTAAACCCTTAATGTCAAATGAGGATAAGAAGAAGAGAGTTAACTTTAGTTGTGCACCCTTCTTGCTTTCATCGTTTCTCATACCTTGGATGGTGATGATTGATTTCCTTTGGGAATTTCGAGTAATATCAATGCATATGCACAAAAAAGAATGATTGAAAGTTCCAAAATGGGTGGGCATATATATATATATATATATATATATATATATATATATATATGTATGTGTGTGTGAGTGTGTGCGTGTGCATGCATATACATACACATATATATATATATATATATATATATATATATATATATATATATATATATATATATATATATATATATATATATATATATATATATATATATATGTGTGTGTGTGTGTGTGTGTGTGTGTGTGTGTGTGTGTGTGTGTGTGTGTGTGTGTCTTAGTGTGCTTTAGTTATCAATTTTGGGCTTATCCTTTTAGTTGTCTATCCTCAAAACCATTTCCTCGAATTTGTCTCAAGCATATGGAAACTCCTCAGTTAGGATTGTGTGTAATATTGCTAGAGGTTAGTGTAATCAAAGCTTTGATGAATGCCAATATATGTAATGACCTTACATTGATATGTGATTGGGATGTTATTGTGACATGAAATGCATTGATAAGGATCATCATATGTTATTTGAGCCATAATGCTCAAAGAAAGAAACTTCTTCAAGGTCTTTCCAATGCATATCATAGGATTTCGATTCTATTAATCTTCCCCTATTACATTTAGTTGTTTTGCTTCTATGACATCAATTGAAACCAATGCAATTCTATTTGATAATGATCTATGTTTGCACGTGTGTCTAAAAGAATTGTGTCTTACTACATAAGAAACTAAGAGGCTCAGCCATACACATATAAAATGCTTTTTCTACATCATATAAAAATCAGAATTTTTTCCATTAACTATAAATGAAAACAACCTACTTATCTCTAACTTTATAGTAGCTTCATTCATTTTTAGAGATTCTTCAAGTTTCGGATCTTTGAAACGCTTCACGGGATTTTAAATGGCACCTATAGAATCCAATGGGTCCTCCAAGATTATTAGTTTTTTACCTTTTTGATGGTAGCAAGGAGAAAGGATGGGAAATCTTCTTCATCCTTCACTCTTTTGCAAATGTCATAATCATAGTTTACATATGACAAGCATTATGTTAACATTCCTTTATAAATTGATGTGATTTCCATACATTGCAATCAAATATTTCAATAACCTAAAATGTTTGGAAAATTTGGTCTCCACGTAATAAGTAAACCCAAATCCTTAGTTTGGGGGTATCGAGACACTAAACTTAATTATATATATGCCCATGTATTCCATAAAATGATGAAAGGGAATTAATGGCATGAATGAAGATGGTATGAAGATTTGGGATCCTCTTGAAGAGATCATATGATTCTTTGAGACCATGATATTTGTCTCTTTCAAGAAATCCACAAACTGAAGTAGTGAGGTATTAGTACTTAGAACATTAGATAAGGATATAATAGCATTTATAGTTGTGTGAAGGATCAATCGGAGACGAGAATTATGAGCTGGACAAAATTAAAGCATGAGAATGAAAAGGAATTAAATTCTTCTTATGGTAAAGTAAAACTTTTTAACTTCTCTGGAAATTCAAAAGATTCTAAATATGGAAAAATCAAGGAGTAAAATATATGTAAAAAGAATATATACAAATTCTTGTGAGGTATAGTACTCATCTCTATATATTAACAATGTTAGATTATCCAGAAATGCAATTCCTCTAAAAATTCATATCGAAACATGGATTTGCAAACACCAAGTCAATCCTACAAATCTAGATGCTTGTGTATACTTTAACGAATTCTTAATACCTAATACCATTTTCAACTTGAAAAAAGAGAGAAACCATGTATTTGGTTGTGGTCCCCCCAAACTTAATCAAGCATCTACCTTAATTGAATTTAATTACTCAAAATCATGTGATCTTATTGCACAGGATAACTATGAAAGTAAACAAATACTTTCATTTTCAACCAATGTGGTTGAAGACTTTCATGGGAAGGTCATTGACATAACATCAATATGAAGAACCTAAAAACATTCTAAGAGACTTTGAAGGGGTTCTTCTTCTACCAATGTTGATGAATGCAAAACATGAGAAATTTGGCAAGCAATCAAAGGCACTATATGAGGAAAAACAAAAAACACTTATATGTCAAGGACATTCATAGCAAAAATCTCTTACATATCGAAGACACTTACAAACAACATGGTGAAATCAATACATCTTGCATAATAGCCAAATTCATATCCATATCCAAGCCCAACATCCTTTCTTTCAAATGGTTATCAATATTTTCATGATTACCAATTACAAATACGAGAAGACCTCATGTGGATGATCATTTGAGCATCCAACCACATTCTTGATGTTATAAGAAGAGTAAGCTATAACTTAATCTCTCAAACACTTATGTGCAAAAACTTCTATTTGGGATGGATGTATGATTTATAGATAACTTCAAAGGAGGCCCTTAGAGAGAAAGATGATGTTTTAGTTGAGTAATATGTAGAGATGTTTTCTAAGGTTTCTTTAATAATCACACTTTTGATTTTTTTATTTTTTTTTAATTCAAGCTATGAGTGACTTTCTTTCAATGTTTCATGATGGGGAGTGATTTTCTAAGACGTATAATATATATTTTAGAAGTTCTAATTCTTTCACATTTTTAAGGGTCCTTTGGTGGACAATCCATTTGAGGGTCAAGAATCCAATCTATATTCTAGAGTTACAAAAAGTGAAATGCGCTATCTCCACAAAACAAGGTAAGATTTAACTTAGTCCCTTGAATCTAATAAGGGAACTTAAAAAGTTTTATGTTTTTGTAATGATCAGACTCATCTAAATTCATGCTCCAAACTCTTTCGTATAAAGAGTGATGAGTATACATAGAGACCCTTTAGACAATTCTAGTACTTGTCGGTGACTCCAATATGGCAAATACAAATTCTCTCACAGAACAACTTGGTTAGAAGTTCAAGATTGAGTGAAATTGAACTAATAGATGGTATGTTTCACTAATGTGGCTTCAAGATTCTGCATGTAGACTCAAATATATAGATGCATTGCAATCTTAGATCATTACCCATTAAGTAGAATTCTTCGCCCCTATTCCAGATCACAAAGCAAGCCTGAAAATTTTTCAAAGGATTTTGATTGTGGAAGGACATGCAACATAGAGATACAAGGTGAATTCTTCAAAATATGTCGAACGAAAATTCAGATTGGACCAGATTATTCTCATTTAATTGGAGAAAAATGCAAGGAATGGTGTAAAAATTATTAATATTACTTCATTAATTTCTACATTGGATAAAAGGGGTCTCGTATGGAAGGGCAAAATGTAAACCCCTAACTGATGATCCCCTACAATTTTACAAGGATAATCTTCATGACAAATCAAATGCCATATGGAAATTCTAATAGTCAAGGGCGAGACAAAAATCAAGTTTCAGAGCCTAGGCATCCCCCATAGAAAGCCTCCAGCAAATTATCCATGGAGAAATATAAACTACTGCAAAATCATTCCAAACTTAATTTGCAGCCCCTATGGTGTAAAACATGTCATGCAGAGGTACTAGGCCATCTCTTCTACTCTTCCCTAGTAAGAATGGAGATATAGAAAAATCTCACGTATATACTATATGTAGATAAGACTATCTCTTAACAACAAACACTCTTGGGAGAAGTGACAAGGTAAGCAATGGCATTGTGGAGTTTCATCAAAAGAGACTCTACAAGAATGGAAGAGTAGAGATGTTGCAAATTTTAGTAACCCTTTGGAAGATTTACTCCTAGCTAGCTCTCCATAGAAAAATTTTACAGGCCAAAAATTCCTCACCATTTAAACATTTGCAAATTCTCATCTTCCAAAAGCAATGGGAAGAAACTAATCTAGCTCTCCCACCTAGAGGATGAAAGGTTCACTACTACCCTATGATGGTATCCCTTCCTCATCCAATATAATTTGATGCTGTTTCTTTTCATTTTAAAAATACTGATGGAATGCATAAAAACCATTATCAACAAATTCCACTACAAGATAAGTGTGGGTTCAAAATGGCGTGGCAGAAACCCTCTGCTCTTAAACAGACTTCCAAGAAGAATACAAACAAAAGATTCTGCATCATCATTCAGCTGTAAACAGGTGGAACACCCAGCTCTGCTGCTGCCTTATGTAATTGTAAAAGAGAGGGTGGAGATGAGAGAACCTAGCGATGGTTACTTCTGCAAATCGAGAACTGCTGATGTGAGAGGTGGAAGAGTTGTGAGGCAACTCGAAGGTATCAGAACAAGAAAAGTATAAAAGTGTACAGTGCATGGCAAGTAGTAGTGCTGATGTTCTCTGCAAACAGTCAGAGCTAAATGGCTGGCAATGATTGTATGATAGGGCTGGAGGGAGTGGGATTTCATCCACTGTGAAACTAAAGTTTCCAATAGTTGGATGGAGGTAAAAGAAGCCACCCAAAGTCGAAGATGAATGGCCAGGTGGCGAAGCCTTGGATTGGCTGGGTTGATGACCCAGGTCCAGTTCCTGCCTTGGTCTCAACGTATCCATGTGTATCTATATGTGCCTGCTCACCCCTTACCTGTGGGATGTAAAGGGTGCCACTACTTTGAGAGGTCGGGAATGTGAGTCATTTCAATTTTCCTGTTCATTCAAGAAAAAAACAAAAGAAATCCACCCAAATTTATGTTATACTATTGCCTGGATCCACATCACATCATGCTAACTTCAGAAATCTATGCTGAAATCCTTATTGAAATCCTCCTTTTTCATCCCTCAGGATAACCTCTTAGTATAAAGATGTAATGACAGCAAATGATTGGCATGTGCGCATAGAGAGAGAGAGAGAGAGAGAGAGAGAGAGAGAGAGAGAGAATGCCTTCCCCGTATGAGTGTGCTGAATTTTCTAGTTTCAGAAAGCTGAATACAAGAGCTTCATGTCATGGCTCATCAAGCCAATGATCATTGTCACTCCTATAAAATACATTGAAGGAATTACAGAAGCTACATCTTTTGAGTAATATACAGACCTTAGAAATTAAAATCACAAATGAAATTACCTGATTTGCAAGTAGAGTGAAGTATGATTGAACAATGGGCATGTAATACTGATGTATACATGTTCCATCTCATGTTTTTTCATTTGACTGATTAAAACTTCGATCATATATCATGATTGGTGCAATGAGCTCAGCCTCATGGTAATGGTTCTTGAACATTTCCTAGCCTGTTAAGATGAAGATAAGCATCCGTTCCTGCAGAAAATAAAGCAATTAGGATGACAATAGGTGATTATTTGTATGCTACATTTAAATCTGTAACGAATTTAAAAATAGATCTCTGACACATGTCATAAAGATGGATGAACAACCGAACATGACACAAGGTTTCAAATTCATGTATCTTTATGACTCATCCCATGAAATTCACAAGAGCACCCTTAAGGACGACGTGAATATTATCTGCTAAATTATTTTGGTCTGCATTTGTATGTATAAGCCCTGTACATGTAAGCCTTCGTAATGTTCACCAATGTACAAAGAGACATGTATCATCCGAACAGATATAAACATAATTCACAAGCCCATACAGCTTACTACACTTAATTATTAATTTGCTTTGTTCAAAGTCCTTGCCTTCACCGTTTACCTATTATATCTTTCTCAAAGAAGTTTGCTCTGTACCTGAAGCATTAGGCCAAGATCAATCCTGTAACTAATCTGAGCTGAGAGAAGGATCTCTCCTTCGATGAACAAGGTCACTGGGGATCTATCTCAAAGAGTACTAAAGACCGGAACAATGTAAATTGCTGAATAATAAGGCTGTGAAATGTAATTTTGTTATGTACAGTTCGAAAAGCAAGTTGTCGTCTGCATCATCCACAAACTTAATGCATTTTGGTAAGTTGAGATGTAGTTTCTGTGGAAGATGCAATTCAGCATCTAGTTTCATGTACTGAGTAGACATCATTGAGCTCAAATGATGTTTATGACACTATGTTACCGCTTTTTAGTGGTGGTTAATCAAATATAGTTCCTCCTGAGGTGATCTCTCATCCTAGAAAGGTCTTACATGGGCACATAGATCATTCTATTTTTTATGGAGATGTACACGATACACTTGTTGATGAAAAAGCAAATATTAAAGAGGCAAAAAATACTTAAGAGATGGAAAATCAGATGCATCTTTGCCTTCTCATACTTGTTCAGGTTCTCATGATGCCACTTGCATCAGATTGTTATGCAATGGCTGTCTCTAGTCTTTGAGATATTAATGAGCCTCCCTCTTTTGATGAAGCACAAATGATGGGTGCTATGCACTTGAACCAATATGCCCAAATCTCTCACTCAATGGCTAATTTGTGCCAACATTTGTAGTGGTTATAAGAGCACTAAGCTTATACAACTTGTTTCTCCTTGTACCTCTACACACGACCTTGCAATACTAGCACTTCACATTAGATGAAGTTTTTAGAAGCTTAACGACCATAATAACTTAACTAGATTATTGTTACCAAAGACAAAGACCCATGACATGAATATAAAAACAAATAAATAAATATAATACAACTTAAAAAATCACAATTACCATAGCCCTCCATGGACATAACCTGCAGATCTCCTCCAAAATACTTTGCATAAAGTCTGGTAATCGGAAGACCATAACCATATCCTGCCATAACTGGGGGTGTTTCAAGCAGTTGATGCTGGTTATCTGCAAGGGGGCTTTTTGCAGTGCTGTAGAGGTAAGTCCAAATCTTTGAAATACCGCTCCTAGGGATTCCACCACCCTCATCAGATATCTGCAACACAATCAAAAAAAGGAAAATGTATTACTCATACCATAGACCTCATGCTGCAAATTTTTACTTGTGTTGACATAACCATCCTTGATTACTTTGATTGTAACATCCTCAATACCATCTGCAACAACTACCCTTACGGGCGGTGATTCTTGATCAGAATTTTCATAACGTTCTTCGACAGCTCTAAGTGAGTTCTTCACAAGCTCAAAGACCATTTGGTGCAAGTGTGTTGGAACATACCTGAAATACACGAAGCATTCTTATTAAAAATTTAGAAACCTTGAGCTATGTATGAACACATACAGAAACTTACGCGAAGGTAAAGTTTGGATCTCCATATACATGCACTTCTGGAGAATCACCATATGTGCGCATGCATAGTGATCGAGCATCCTCAATTGCATTCTTGGCGACATCCACAGGAGATACACGTGTAGATATGAGACCAATGAATCCTGGAGGAGGATCTGGTTGATGTAGAGCAACATGCTGGCCTAGCAAGTACACATCATGACATCTTGTGAGGCTTCATTACCATTATCAAACAATTGAATTTTTCATGCATGCTCTAGATAACCTGAACATTTGAACAGTTTGCACATGTAAATCGTTGAACAAACGTCACGTCGATCATAAACAAAAAGAAATATACACACAATGGAGTGCTTGCTCAAAATTTTGACAACATACCTATTAGCATCCGTATTCCTATACGTGACATGTAGAACCGATCAAGAAATTGGTGAATCTCTGGAAGCTCATTTAGACCAACCTTTTGCCCTAGATCTTGCTTAAGCTCTTGAATTCCAACCGCCATTGTTGGCATGACATCATTGTGACGAATTTTGACTTTTTGTATCAAATCCGTAAACTTCAGTTCATCCTCATTGTCGACAATCTCGGGAAAACTGCGCAAATCTCTGAATGAATCAACATACCAGTCACGAACCTGGAAAAGAAGGGAAGAAATGCATCAACATTTCAAAGGTCCTTTCCATCATCAGAGGCAACCAATTATATCGAAGCTAATGCTTAATTAACATCAAACAATCATACTTTGTAATGTATTACTTAATCAAATATCAACAAAATTCTTGCAACTTTAAAGCAGAAAAGAACCACTGTAAAACACTTGCACACTTTGACTCCATGTGAATGATAGCAGATCAGACAAAAACTCTTTTTCCTCATGCATCCTTAAGCACAAACTTGTTTTATCATTGCTTTAATCTAATGCATTCACATGTGAAACCTTATATTAATGATCACTTGGGGAGAAAGGGTGATTATGATAAACCAAGAATACAAGTATCCTGTGTATCCTGGGATTCTAGCATCCAGTTATAAGTATTGCTATGTTCAGATCTAATGGTTGCTGTGTAGAGAGAACTTCCGAAAGGTCATGCCCATCAAGGTGATGTAGATGGACCAGTGACTGCATCTGAGGTTATTTGATGACTAGTGGTTAATTACAAACTTTCAGGCTTCAAATAACACTCTATAGAGCACAAGACCATGCCATCTCTACAATTGCATCAAGGCAGTAAGGCGCATATGGCACAAATAAGTTTTGAGTATTAAAGATTACCTCCGAACTTCAAGTATTATACACTATACATGGCAGAAAGCATATAAATTATACAGAGTAGTAGTCAAATACAAAGTTGCAAAATTACCAAAGAAACACAATAATAATTGACTTCTGACAAATAAAATTTCCAGATTCCATTGTATACAGTGCAACATAAAAAGATAAAACATATTTCATGAGTCGGGAATCTGAAATGTGAATACAATATATAAGTAAGAAGCATATAATATGAATCATAAACTCCAAAATACAATGACAAATACAAACAACTAGACACAAAGTACATAGAAAGTGCAAAATAATCTCCGCTGATGTAAGCTATGACAAGTAAAAAAAACAAAGTGTAGGCGTCTAAACTAAAAATGAGATGAATTCCTTCTTTGACTCCCTACTGATGGAAAGTATGATGATTAAAAAAGCATAAGCCTATGGTAGCGACATTTCTTTCGTTATCAAACATTGCTTCCATGACAAGAACCATCCCTATGGTTGGATTTTTGCTCACCTTCAAAATCACCCCCTAATCCAATGAGATTTCATCTCCATTGAGGGTGAATCCCACACCTCCTCCCTTTCATTACGACTTTAAGTACTTGGAGAATCCTACTTTATTTGCTCTAGTAACAAAAGAGCACAACATAAATATCCTCAAGTAACTCCCTAATAAATGTATCACATGGGCAGCCCATATGTCATGATGAAGGGACCCCATTCTGAAAAGGGATCACCAAGCAATGATGCATGTGAGATGAGAGGGCCTCCAATGAATCTCCTAATATTCCTTGTTGCCTCCAATGATGGTTTAATGGACGCCTTGGTGATGAACGGGCTAGGAGATGCAAGGCATCTCCCTCTACATACTCTCTTTAGAGTCTATGCATACCACACACAGAAGTAAGCTGAATTTGTGTGATTATGAAGACTTACGAAATAAATGCCCTAACCTCACGTAAGGAAAATTCTCTTTGTTAAGTCGCAAAATTGCATTGCAATGTGTTCACAATATATTGCAATGGAACTCTGTCTATGTTTTACAAAGGATAAAATTCTATTTCAATTACCTAGCAATATCAAAGGTACATCCAAAATCTAGATCAATTTTCCGTAACTTAGCTATTCATATATACCAAAAGGAATCCAGGCAAACCCCAAATTCACCCTCAGATGAAAGGGCAACTATAAGCTCATGGTAGTCAACCATAAGCCTATATAGCGAATAATCTCCATTATGCACAATATCGACTCAATACTATGACATCCCCACTCGTGTCATCAGTGTCCAATTAAACTTATAAAAAATCTAACAGTTCAAACCAAATTGGGCATGTATCAATTAGACTTCTAAGGCAATGCATGAAAAATTCTTGCATGATTGCACACAATCATACCTTGACAACTTGTTTACAATATTTACGGTACTTAAACATGACTATAAAATGGCCTTGACCTGAATACTAAATTGATTCACCTCAGTGAACCCAAACTTCTTATCCAAATCCTAAGCGATTCCCATAGCTTAAGGAACTTTACCAAGGGCATAAAACACTAAACCTTGAGCATGCCAAGTATATGCAATGCTACTATATTTACTATTGTCGATCTCCAAGGTACATGCAATGTCCCAATGTTTGTTTGGGTTAGAGATGTCTTTAACAAGGATCCTGAATTAGTTCCTTTGTGAAAAGACCAAAAAGTATAGACCTCATGGAATCAATGACAGTAGTAGGGGGCTTTTTTATCTTGATACCAACTTATGCACAATAAGCTTCAAGTTGATGCATGACCTCTTACTCATAACAAAGGATCTTCTCTCATATACAAGGCGGTAGAGCATGTCAATTCCTTTGCAATATATCAAGAAGGGAATGGAAGCATGATATAGGGTCAAAATACAAATTCATCTGGCAATATATATATGGAATATATTTGAGGAGGAGACCTTGACGATTCCTCTCACATGCAAAAGCACAAACATGATGTAGATGGAGATGTTAATTCATGAATCAACCTCACAAATTGGCCATGCCAAACCTTTTGGCATGGTAGGTAGAATCCATTCCTCCATGAAGCAAGGGTTGACACATCCACAACCCTTGTCTCCCAAATGTCCATGATTTCGTTTTTCACTTTGGTTCACACATACGTTCCACTGCTATTTGCATCCCTTGTCAAGGCACACCCCATAGAAAAGAGTACTCTTATACCAAGTGTTATGCACAAGAAAATGCATGTTTAGATGTGGAAATGTGTTTGTGTATACGAAAGGACTTCTCTTGAAGATAGTTTACAATCCATATGTTAGACATTGGTCTACACAAACCATTCCATGTGTGTGGGGGACAAGGCCCAACCATGGCCAAGGTCCCTACCTCGGGGGATATCCTAAGGTATTCAATGGTAGTGAAGATGAGTGTTGCATAGTGGGCACATGTCGGCACTAGATCATTCCAGAGCACTACTATTTTGAATGCAAGGGGATATAATGGATGGGAGGAGAGTGGCATACACATCATTCACAAGTCAAGCTTTCAAGAGAGATCCTAGGAGTTCCTAATATTTCTCCAAATCCATAGTTCTGATTTAGACGTGTAAGATACCGTTGGAAAGCTCTCGAAACGAGCTTTCCAATGGGAACACTAGATTGAGGATCCAAGATACCCAGCAAGGGGCTCAAGAGACTCTACAAAGGTGAGGACATCAATTCAAGGGGTGAAACACACACTAAGAGGGAGGATTAGGAATAATCCTCCACCATGGCTTTTGGGGCAAGAGGTTAGCCAATCATAATCCTAGCCGATAGGTCATGAGTTCAATTCCCACAATCGGTATCAAAGCTATATAGTTTAGGATCATCGGAAAGAGAGAGAGAGAGAGAGAGAGAGAGAGAATGTGTATCCTCTTTTACTAATTTTGAGAAGAGTCTCACATTGGGAGGAGAGTAGCACACATGCCATTTTTCAAGTCTCTTTGTGAGAAGAGTCTCTAAACCACCCTATTAGAGTGAAGGAATAAGATGTATATAAAACAACTTTCAAGACCCGTTTTGGGCACTTTCATAATGTTAATGAATGATATTTTACGTCCGTTCATTAGAAAGTTTGTTGTGGATTTTGTTGATGACTTGTTAGTGTATAGTAGGTATAAACATGAGCATGAAAGTCATTTAAGATTAGTGTTAAATAAGTTAAAAGAAAATCAGTTATTTGTAATTCCAGATAAGACTAAGTTGTTTCTTCCAAAGATAAGAGTATTTGGGGCATGTGGTATTGGTCGATGGGTTCAGATAAATCCCAAGAAGATCTCAATTATTCTAACTTGACCTAATCCTCAAGATGAGGAGCAGTTACAATCATTTCTAGGACTTTCTACTTTCTATCGAAAATTCACTTCATCTTATTCATCGATACCAACGCCTATGATGAATCTGCTTCAAGACAAAGTATGATTTGCATGGAAGCAAGAGCAATAAGAAAGTTTTGATACTCTGAAGCAAGTTATTTCAGAGGCTCCAACACAAGTGGTAGATCAACAAAAACCATTTGAGTTGGAGACAGATGCTAGTGGCATAGCCATAGGGGCGGTTTTGATCCAAGATGACATTGCCAATAGCTTTTGAAAGCAAAAAGTTGAGTAGTGCTCAGCGCAATTGGCCAGTGCATGGTCAGGAGTTGTATGCAATGGTGCATGCTCTTGAAGTCCAGAAAGGCTATCTTTATGGTTCAGACTTGATGATATACACATATCACCATACACTCAAGTACTTTTCTAGTCAGCCAAATCTTCGAGGCAGATAGGCTCATTCGTTGAGCTCATGCAGGAATTTCACATGGAAATCCTATATAAAAGAGGCAAAGAGAATGTTGTAGCTCATGCATTATCACGGATAGTGTATCGAATGAGCTTCACAATTCTAGAAAGTTCATTGCCTCAAGATATAAAGGAAGCACAAGTGGAAGATCCACATTTATTACATATCATTAAAGCCATTCGTGATGGCTCTATTATAGGAGACGAGGCAGTCCTAGTTGTTTCTTCCTCTAGTAAAGCAAACAAGTCAAGTCCGTATTCCAATCTCTCAATGGAGAATGGAATAGTTAAACATATTGGAAAGGTTAACGTACCAAATTCTCGAGATTTGAGAAGAAAAGTCATGCATGAACCATGATGTTCCTTGTGCAGGGCATCCTTGTGCTGACAAGACCATTCAGCTTGTTAGAAGAACATTTTGGTGGCCTCGATTCGCCAGAGATGTCCATACATATGTTCAACATTGCTTTATGTGTCAGGTCCACAAAGCAGAAAGGGTTAAGATGCCAGGACTTTTACATCCTTTATAGATTCCAGAGCACAACTAGGACAAGTGTATCCATGGACTTCATATTGGGGTTACTGCAGACCCAAAGGAAGTGGGATACTATCCTAGTTGTGATAGATAGATTGAGCAAGATGGCTCATTTCATACCCATGCAAGAGACGATAGAAGCTCCATACGTAGCAAAGCAATTTATCCAGCATGTCTTTAGGTTCCATGGGTTATCGACATCCATAGTTTCAGATAGGAATGTTCGATTCAGAGGAAACTTCTGGAAGTTTGTATTTGACAAACTGAAAGTGTCATTGAAAATGAGTACTCGTGATCATCCACGTACAAATGGTCAAACTAAGAAAGTCAACCAGATTCTAGAGGACATGTTGAGAGCATATGTGCCTGAGAGGCAGAGAGATTGGGATAGTTATTTTCAACTAGTAGAGTTTGCTTACAATAATAGACCTCATAAAGTGACACGAATGTCTCCTTTTCAGATGAATTATGGCATGAATCCCACTACTCCCAGTACCATAGGAATGCCAAGTGTTTCGAAGTTCCTAGCAAACCTCCAAGCAAATTTAGAAATAGCTAAAGCCAAGATGCAACACGAAGCTCATAGGGCAAAAGAATATGCAGACAAAAATAGATCTCATAGAGTCTTTGAGGAAGGAGATAGAGTTTTTCTTCAAGTGCAAGCTAAATCTACTTCATTATCCGCAGGGAAGCGTACTAAGCTTTCACGGAGGTTTTGTGGACCTTGGAAGATAGTTAAGAAGCTTAGTGATATGTTGCATATCAGACTAGAGCTTCCTCCAAATTGCAGAGTCCATCCAGTGTTTCATGTCAGTAAACTTAGAAAGTATATTTCAAGGGAGGATAATCTAATAGAGGGTATTATTTCTTTGCAAGAAAACGATAACACAGATCATTCTCTAGATAGGATACTAGATCTAAGATAGAAACGGTTCAAAAACCATGTCATCCAGGAGTATCTAGTAACCTGAAGAGGATTACTGCTTATAGATTCTACTTGGAAATCAGAAGCTTTGGTTCGCAAGTACTTTCCCTCATTGATCATTGAGAACAATGATCTTTAGAAGGAGGAGAGAGTGTTAAACATTGGTCTACAAAGACCATTCATTGTGTGTGTGGGACAACGGCCAGCCATAGCCAAGGTCCCTAGCTCGGGGGATATCCTAAGGTATTCAATGACAATGGGGATGAGAGTTGCATGGTGGTCATATGTCGGCACTACATCATTCCAGAGCATTACTATAATATTTCTCTTAATCCGTAGGTCCGATTTAAACATGTACGGTACTATTGGAAAACTCTCAGAAATAGCTTTGCAATGGAAACATCTAGATTGAGGATCCAAGATACCTAGCATAGGTGAGAACCAGGTTCAAGATACTAAGGTTCAGAATCAAGGGCTCAAGAGACCAAGGTTGCAAACAAGGCAAATCCATAGGCAAGTGGCCACGAAGCAAAAAGGTAAGGTTCAAGGGACCAAGGTTGATTGCAAAAGCTCAAGAGACCAAGGTTGCGAACAAGGCAAGTCTCTAGGCAAGTGGCCAAGATGCAGAAAGACAAGGTCCAAGAGATCACGGTTGAGAACAAGAAGGTTCAAGAGATTGTGCAAGGGTGAGAACATCAATTCAAGGGGAGATCAAGGATTGATCGTTGAGGACAATGATCTCTTAAAGGGAAATAGAGTGTTAGACTCAAGAAATGACAAGAAAGAGATGGTTGAACCACACCATAAGAGGGAGGATTAGGAAATAATCCTCAACCATGGCTTTTGGGGGCAAGTGGTTAACCCATCATACTCATAGTCGATAACTTCGGTAGGTCATGAGTTCAATTCTTTCGCCACCTCTAAGCTATCTAACTTGGGAATCAACTTTAGACTTGCCCATATAATCACTCATAAAGTGTCGCGTTGGGTGGGGTTAAGCGTGTTGAGCACAACACTCCAAACACCATCAAGTAACAAGGACATTGCCAATACAAGCTCCCTTGATTCTTCTTCTTCTTCTTCTTCTTCTTCTTCTTCTTCTTCTTCTTCTTCTTCTTCTTCTTCTTCTTCTTCTTCTCCTCCTCCTCCTCCTCCTCCTCCTCCTTCTCCTCCTCCTCCTTCTCCTCCTCCTGGGTGGGGTTGAGCGTGTTGAGCACAACACTCCAAACACCATCAAGTAACAAGGGACATTGCCAATACAAGCTCCCTTGATTCTTCTTCTTCTTCTTCTTCTTCTTCTTCTCCTCCTCCTCCTCCTCCTCCTCCTCCTCTCGAATCCAAGAAAGGTTCAAGATTTAGCATCACATTGAGAATCAAATACGTCGTTTCTCAGCTTTTCAGCTTCCACAATCTGCTGCCTAGTTCTTCCTTGTAAAGCAATGTCATATAGTCTCTTTACCGACTGCCTCCTCCGAAATGTATGACTCTTCCTGTGCAGGGTCTCCCTTGTTCTTCCACAATCTGCTGCCTTGTTCTTCCTTATAAAGCAATGTCATATAGTCGCTTTACCGACTGCCTCCTTTTTCAAAACTACGTTAAGCGGGAATATGCAGCCTAATCCAAACAGGGGCAAGCACTAGAGCAACAAAATCGTTGTACGAAAAGGTGCGTAGTTCGTCCTCTGAAGTCGAAGACAACGAGCTGTATGTCTAGGGTTTGTGCTAGGCGCCGGCATACCGGACTACAGACAAAGAACAATGGGCATGAGGAGAGAAACAGTTGGATTCAGGCGAGGTGGCGGAAAGGGCATAAAACACGTGAATCGATACCAGACGAGAGATATGGACGAAAAGGGCGACAAAGATGAGTGCGTTACAGCCCAGTTTTGCACGTTGGCGGATGATGTAAGCTAGAGCAAAAGGCTCACATAGATGAGCGCGGGTGCAAAACATGCGAGGATAGCGTCTGTATAGAAATAATATCACATTTCTGATCAACGATAATAATTTGGAAACATCAACTTTCATGTACCTTGAGAACGTTAGACTTTTCTGAGAGCCCATACGGAAGGTTCTCCAGTTCGATCACCCTGTGTGCAAGCCGGACAGGCAATTCCTTGTGAAGAAACTGTGCAGACATCAGAAGGTTTTTCTTGGTAGGGAAAGATCCAAAATTCATCATGTACTTCAAGCTGACACCGGTTTGCTTCTTCTGACTGCATCTGTAGATGTCTTGTACAAGGTGTCTTGAAAGAGATTCTTTGAGCCTGCGGGCAGCCATGGCGGGAACTCAACACGTCGAGAGACAAAACTACGACATTATTACTGCTCGCTATCCTTCTTCAGCTGCGTCTGTGAAGAAACGCGTAGTGCTCGTTGATGGAAAGGCCTGCGTCCGGCGATACTCGATGTACTGAGGAACACGATGACGTGAAAGTCTGGATATGATGATAATGATCTTTAGAGAAGTACGGACAGAAGAGCGTATGAACAACGAAGCTGCTGCAGAAGAACTCTACGAAACTCTAGCTGATCATATAGTCGGAATTGGAGTTTGATCGACGTAGCGATGCAGAGGAAAGCACCGAGAGCTGCGTTTGTAAACGCAGCGCAAACGCAGGTGGGGACATTGGGCAAACCCGTCAGGAAGGAACGCTTTGTGTGGCGCTGGTGGAACCTTGAGATACTTGCTCTAGAGTGGATTCCTATGAACTATGTCCTTACAATACAAGGATTCTTATGAACAATACAAGGATTCTTATGAACAATAGCAATAGATGAAGATGTGGGCCAAATAAGAAAATAAGTGAATGTATTAAAAATAGATTTTGTGTTAGTTATTATTGTTGTTGGAATGCGGTTTAAAATTTAGATGTATCTCTTTGGATTTGAAACACATAGAAAGATCCATGTTTTTTTTGTTTGAGAGTAAAAGAAATTTGAAATCTTCAATGAATGAGACTTGAACCCACGTACTCTGCTCCACGGCGTTCAAGGCATTCTGCTACACCACACCCATTTGGACTAGAAAGATCCATGTTGATTAATCATATCATGCATAAGCAATTCACACCAATGCCAAGTGTATTGATAAACTTGTATAGCTCTCGGTCCCAATAAGTGCAAGCACAACAAGGAGAGCTTGATTGGGCTCTTCAACTCACACTCATGGATTGATGTGAATTAGGGCTTTGAGAATATTTTTTTTTTTTTAACCTTGCGATGAGATGAATATATATCATGATTATGAGTGCTTGCTTCATCATCAAAGTGTTCATGTACATGATAAAACAACACAAATAGAAAGTTGTTTTTTTTGAAGTTTTATCTTAGACCTACTCTTTCTTTAGGTTTGAAATCTGAAAGAACAATGTATGCACTTAGAAGACCCTCTGTATCCTCCACATTCAAAAATTCACATTGAACGATACATGAATCTTGACCCCTAGACTTTTGTGTGATGTAGAGTTTCTCACATGACACAGTATCAATCGGTGTCAAGCAATGGATGAAAAAGCTTCCAAACATATTTAAAAATGGGGGATAGTTTTAAAAATTTTTAAAACCGCCATTAGCTTGTTGCATTGCTTGAATGTTTCTTCCATGCTTCATACTTAGATTCTTCACAACTCCAATGATCTTCCCTCTCTTTGATTTTTAATAATTGCCTCAATGAATCTCTATCTCCAACAACTTCCATTCCAAAAGCTCAAGGTGTCATCACTACACCAAAAATTGTTATATAGCTAAAGTTTCTTTTTCATAAGTGAGATCAGTCCTTGAGTGTGAACAAGAGGATGATGTGAAACAAGGATAAACCAATAATAAAGAAAGTGTTCGTGCATGTTAGGTTGTGTGGTTGGGCCCTTTGCCTCTTGAGGTAGGGCTCAGGGATCAACCCCTCTCTGTTGTAGTTGGACATTTGTGTGTTCTAAGCCATTTGTAATGTCTTCGGGCAGGTTAAACAAATTTCTCATACATATGCTTTGGGGAAGCTCTTTCTTGGTGTCACCTTTGGGCGGTTCGTAACCCCTGCTTTGTGGGGTTCTGAGGGTCCCATGGGTACTACACCCATTCACTTGTACAATCATTCTTTCAATCAATTCAAGCTATAAAGGAGATTAGGCTTCAATCGAGCTTCCTGTTTTAAACAAATAATAAAGAAAGTGACAACTTAAAAAATAAATTTAAAAAAATTAGAAAAATGTTTTGTAATTAAAAAAAGAGTACAATGTAAGGGCTCCACTTTTCAACTTGGAAAGTGAAACATTCAAAGTGTTCCGCCATTTTAGTGTGAACCCACACTTAAAGTCGAAGCCATCTTTTTTAAATAGAGAGAAGAGAGAGAGAAAGAGAGAGAGAGAGTCAAAGTTTTTCTTTCTATTTGATTGATCAATCAAGCAAGTTCTACTCCTCTTTTTTGCCACTATTGTTAGTGGAGGTGTATAATAAGTATCACCCTCTGTTGTTAGTGGAGGAGTATAATAAGTATCTCCCTCTCCAGTGGTCTTGTTCGTTTAGTATTCATGATGTTTGGAAATGGTAGAACTTCCTATAATACATTTGGAGCCAAGATCAACCATGAGAAGAGTTTTGTAAAGACCCTTAGTCAACCACCACCTCAATTTATTCTCAAACATGGTTGCACAAAGATAGCATTGGGAAAATTTTTATGTTGTTTGGTAACGTGCTGGGGTTTTTGAAATTTCTATCATGACTAGACTCTAGGAAACCTCCAGATGGAGTGGATGATTTTAGAGTTGTACCTCACATGACTAGAGCCCGGCTTGACCATGCCAATCCAACATGGTATGAGAAAATGAGTCTTTCTAGTCAACGGTATGATATATGTCAAAGGATATCATAGCTCAACCTTGGAGGTTTGGGATTTGTTACAGATTTTGCATTCATCATTACCTTGTACATCGTGTATCTTCTATGCTATCTTGTAACTTCTATTATGGAATATAATGATTATATTATGAATTTTACTCCTTCCATAAATCTCTTCATAATATATTTATATTCTCTTTGTCTCCATATCATTTGTGGGACCAAAAACCAACAAGTGGTATGAGAGCAAGAAAACATCAAGTACATAGAGAATTTGGCCACATGGAAGAAGATTACATCTTCATGGTAGGTTCAAAGCAAGCTCAGCCACATATTAAATAGTGGTCATCAAGTCATCTATAAAAAGAAGTTGAATACTATTACGAAGCTATACGCTCTAGGAGGCATGATATTGAAGAAAAATAAGACAAATTGTAGCTATTATAATAGCAACAAAAGTGGACACTATATATATGCAAGAATATATTATTTTATGGATTTTCTTGAATCGACATTAAAAAAATCTTGAAGAGCATTGGTTCTTGAATGTATACTTTTGAAGTGATGTCCAACTACTACTCAACCCTCTAAGTACTCCTTGAAGTTACTAACTCAACCATACATGAAAGCTAGCATCTACATCTTGGTGGGCATGAAGGAAGAATTATTTAAGAAAGGAGGGGTTTTGTTTCCACATGAAGAAACTTATATAGGATCAACATGTGGTAAATATAATACCTTCTTGTATGTATGCATGTGTGTAAAATAGTATAGCTGAGAGCATATAACCTTGATTTGGAAAGGACTATCCGAGCTTGATAATCTTAGGAGAATGTTTGATTCTATATCATATATAATTACATAACATACTATATTTTTCTCTATATTTCCAAGTAGTACTTGGTTGAGAAGGGTCAAGGATGTGTGAGTTATCTTTCTGATGTGTGTTCTGAGCAAGCTCTTCATTCCAAAGGTCCTTGTATTGGCTAGTGGATACTTTGCACATATATTAAAAGGGTACCTCAAACAAATAACTACAAAAATTACAACAAATATATCTATTGTTAGAAAATATGTAATTGGGGTAACCTTCTACTAGGGACCTGCCTGCAGATTTATAAATTTTGATATTGAAATGGTCAGAAAGGGTTCCATTTATGGGAAATCGTAAATATAAGGTTAAAAAAGAGACATAATAGTATTTTACTCCATGAGAGCCATCAAAGCATATATAGTTCTTGGATATTTGTTACCAAAATTATGGTAAAACACCAAACCCTAATTTGCAGGTTATATATGAAAAGCAAAATCTCACTTGAAAAACTATATGAAACATTTCAAAATCCTATGTTAATTGATCCAAGGGCTAGGATTATGCCAACTAGCACTCACTAATCTTAGGAACCAAGGCAAAAAAAATCAAGAGTTGAAAAAACTATACGCCCTTAATAGTTTTTGTGTGAAATTTTTCAAGAAAATCTTGTTGTATTGGATTTATCACATTAGGCACTTAAACCTATATGATGAGCAATGTTCAAGGGATCTTATCATCACTTTTTAGACTCCTCTTCATGTGCTAGCATGGCGAAGGAGGTCCCTTCAATTTGGAGGAGGTGGAGTTTGTTTTCTTCATCATCTCCATTTGGAGGACATCATACTTCAACAACTTTCAGCTTATATCCATTTGGAGGACATCATACTTCAACCTTGGAGGTTCTTGGAGTTATTAGAAACATTGTATCTATCATCAATTCGTACATAGATTGTACCTTGTATGCTATCTTGTAACTTCAACTATGCAATGTAAGGATTATATTTTGAGATTTGCTCCTTTCATATCTCTCATGTGCAACAACCTTTTTTTGATGTCTCTATATTCTCTTTGTCACTATATCTTTTGTGGGCCTAAAAACCAACAATTGGTAACATAGTAGGAAAACATAGAGTAGTAGAAGCATCCTATAGTTTTCTCTATCCTTCCAAGGAGTACTTGGTTGAGAAAAGTGGAGGATGTGTTAGCTCTCTTTGTGATGCATGTTTGGAGGAAGCACTTCATGTCAAAGGACCTTGCGTGTGCTAGTGGATACTTTGCATGCTCTATGGAAGAGGTACCTAAAACAAATAACTACAACAACTACAACAAATATACCTACCTAGCATACTCCTCTAATGTCATGATAGGAGGGGATTATTAGAAAGTATCTCAATGGATCAACATGCTAATAGGGATGCCACTTGCATGTTTATAAATTTTGGTCCTAGAAATGGTAAAAAATGGTCCCATTTATGGTAAATGGTAAAAACTAAGGTTTAAAAAAATATTAGATAATGTGATAGTACTCAATGGGAGGTATTCAACCATCTATAACACGGGTATTTGGCAACAAAATCATGGTCCAAACCCAAACCCTAATTTATAACTTATATGAGAACATCAAATTTTAACTTGAAAATCTATATTACACATGCCAAAATCCTATGTGATTGATCCAATGGCTAGCATTATTCGGCCAAAGAGGAAGTTTGGCCAAAGTTTACTATATGCGCCAATGTTTTCCATGTAGAAAAATACATAATTCTACTAGTTTCATTGCCATTGTGCTCACATATATATAGCCAAAGTTTCTTTTCCACAAGTGAAGATCAATCATTGAGTTTGAACAAGAAGATGATGTGAAACAAGGATGAAACAATAATAAAGAAAGTGCTCGTGCATGTTAGGTTGTGTGGTTGGGCCCTTTGCCTCTTGAGGCCGCAAGGTTGAGGGATCAACCCCTCTCTGTTGTATTTGGACATTTGTGGGTTCTATGCCAATTGTAATGTCTTCGCGTAGGTTAAACCGATTTCTCATATATATGCCTTGGGGAAGCTCTTTCCTGGTGTCACCTTTGGGTGGTTTGTAACCCTTGCTTTGTGGGGTTATGAGGGTCCTATGTGTTGAGAATATGAGAGTGCATCTCCCTTTTATATCTTGGAGTCACTCTATTTCTATCCCATTTCCATTTCATTTCCATTTTATATTATATCATTTGTATTTGGGTACCTTGCCATTTGCTTCTACCATTGTATTCATTCTCCTTTGAGGGGAATTATCCCACATGAGATGAACTTTGGAGAGCCCCTCCCAAATCTATATAAGGAGGGCCTCTTCCCCCATTCGTACTTACTTAAAAGCTTGAGGAGCCTACTCCATGCTCTTGGCAAGCTCATTTCTAATCCATGTGAGTTTACCCATTTCTTGGTCTACTCTCTTTGAGTCTTTCACACTCTTTCTTTTATGAGTAGACTTATCTTTTCCTTTTTCTTATGTGCGTGTACTCTCTACATGGTATCAAAGTGCTAGGTGGAGATTTTGGTGGTGCATTTGGTGGTCATTTTGGTGGTGTTAGCGCTTGAGTTTGGTGGTGTTGATCTCCTTTCATTTGGAGAAGCATTTTGACATCATTTTACTCTTTGGGGTTTCATTTCGCCCACTTGCCCACCCTCCCACCCATTTTTTGCATCAATTTGTTCACCCTTTAACCTCGTTTTCCCCACCTCCCACCGTCTTTGCGGATTGATTGTGATATTTTGTCATTTTCAAGCACATTTATGCAGAGTTGGTAGTGGTTCTCATTGTTGATTGTGTTTATAAACACTACTTTTGTAGTCCTCATTTATCTCGATCATTTTTTGGTTCTCATTTTTTATGGTCATTAGTATGATTAATGGTCACTACTCTGCATCTTTCATCGAAGCTTCTCCACAAGTGCTGTAGAATTGCTCCTTGATCAGTTTAGAATCTCCTCCTCGACACTATGGTTTTTTTTGTGGTATTTTCGATTTTTTTTTTAGAATCTCCTCCTCGACACTATGGTTTTTTTTGTGGTATTTTCGATTTTTTTTTGCAAGGAAGTATCAACAGTGCACAATCTTTACCATTCGGTGTCTTGTATGATTGTGTCTTCTTCCTTCGTGAGTGCCATGTCCATCATATTGCTTTGTTCATCGTATGTTCAACCTCTGTACCTGCAAACATACATTCTCAATTTCTGATCAGCTCAACATAATCAAGCAAAACAGATAAAAAGTTTTGCTAATTAAGCCAACATCTTCAGCCTCTATAGAGCATGATAACATAATGTTACGTGTGATTCTCAGCTCGCCAATCTCCGATCTGTAACCTCAAACCTCTGTAACCTCGAACTTGACTTGCATAGCCTGATAGAGAAAGCTCCACCGAACCTGCCTCTTCTTCTACCATCTAAATCGGCCACTAATTCCCTCCTTTTGATTATTTCTCAGCACCTCAGTGCTTCACAACAGTGCATCTGTGTGCTTCAACACTGTAGTAGATGGAAATATGCGTGCATATGCTCTCTGAGCAAGAGAAAGAGAGAGATTGCAGACAGAAAAAAAGAGAGAGAAAGCGGGTATCTCTCCTCTGTGCCTCCTTACAAAGCAAGTATCTCGCTTATCTACTAACATACCTGTCCCTCAAAGAGAGAGAGAGAGAGAGAGAGAGAGAGAGAGAGAGAGAAGAGCCATACAGCTCCAAGGCTGCCCCTTTGCTCTCCAGCTTGCATCTACAGCACTGTCTTCTCAGCAGAGAGAGAGAGAGAGAGAGAGAGAGAGAGAGAGAGAGAGAGAGAGAGAGAGAGAGAGAAGAGCCATACAGCTCCAAGGCTGCCCCTTTGCTCTCCAGCTTGCATCTACAGCACTGTCTTCTCAGCAGAGAGAGAGAGAGAGAGAGAGAGAGAGAGAGAGAGAGAGAGAGAGAGAGCGTTCTGCATTTGAGTGGGTGCGCCTAAGAGCGAGAGAGCACAATTACCCCGGTTTTCTTTGGGAAAGATAGCCCTCCAACGCCTCTCTTCGTCTGATTCCAGATCAACGACACATCATCTTCGCTTGGACTCAAGCATAATCAGAGAAGAAGCTTTGGCAAATGATCTCTGCCCAACAGTTTGCGAGTCAAGACTCAACATGCATGGCCCAGCGAGCAATTAGAACAATAACCCGCCTGGACTTTTTGTGACCAGAATGGGGAACACTGAGTATAGCGCACAGTACTATTAAGTCTGATTTTCTTTCCACGTGATGGGTTGCGTGATAATCCCGTGTCATCCCATGGAGGCTGATCATGTCAAGGTGGCAAATGTTCCACTTCAATACAGTGCACTTAGTGAAATTAGCTCGATAGACTTAGTGGAAATTGGTGAAAAGCTGAAATGATATCACACATGAGGTCATCAACTTTGCATTAGTTCCATGAATTTATCCACACATCAAAGACGGTCCCCACATCTATTTTGAGTCAGACACGTTCATCCCCTCACTTTCTAAGGGGGTCTAGTCTCGTTGCATTTTGATTGACTGCATACGCAATCAATTTCTCCTTTTGCTCAAACGACATTTTGGCACAAAGTCCAAATGGAGGCATTCACATTGAGTATATGCACCCACACCATTCCAAAAGAATCACTCTATATCTATCACTATTCTGGTATCTTCACATATGATTTGATGACCTTTCTATTAAATGGTATATACACCATCTCCCCTCAAGGGTTCATTTTGAGAAATCTAAGAGTGCTTCAACCTTCATTGTGACCAGTGTTGTATTTTGACGGTCTACCATGGCCGTCAGTTTTGAAGGTTATCTCCATATCATACCTGTATTTAATATTTTTAGTGTATTTTTTGAAGGTCAAATTTTTTTTTAAACTGTATTTTACGGTAAAAAATGGCCAAAACGGGCAATACGGCCGTCAAAAATCAACACTGATTGTGACAACAATATTTGAATTACCCATACATTTGGCATCATTGCAAAACATTCAAGGGTCATTCAAACCCCTTTGTGGCACTCAATCTAGCACCACTCAAAAGACTACTTTGTAATTCTCCAAGGGATCTTTTGCAGCTTCTCCAAGAGGTCTTAACCCTCCCCCGCAAACATGTCATTTGGCACTAAGTGCCCCTCATTGTACATCAGAAAGATAAGAAAGAAAAATCTTGTGTGTGTGTGATGTTGTGGGTTAGAGGCTAGTCTAAGCCCACCCACAAACTAGTTCGAGTCCCTAGCCTATTCCAAGGTGTCTTGGTGTACTTGTGGCATTGCAGATTTGAACATACTTCTTGCTTAGTGAAGATCTCTTCCAATCATCTTGTCAAGGGTTTACCCAGGATCGCACAAGTGGAATTGAATAGCCAAGCATATGCCAAGCAGACAATTGCCTCTTTTCCAATAGAAGCATCCATTTCTACATCTAAACCCTTATCATTAGTCCATGCAGACATTTGTGGACCTATGCATACACCTTCTCTTAGTGGCTCATTTTACTTCTTCTTGATAGTAGATGACTTCACTAGATATACTTGGTTCAAGAAGACTTTCCAAGTTCTTTGAAGATCATATGATCAAATGAAGATAGTGTCTTTGTCAATCACAACTTCTCCAAGTACTTGAAGCAACATGGAATCAAGCATCAAGCAATGCAAGATACTCAACAAGGTATTGCCTTATAGAAGATTCAAAGTGTGATCCAGATGGCCAAGGTTATGCTTAGTCAAAAGCAAATTCCACTAAATTTTTGGGGTCAAGCAGTACAGACAGTAGTACATATTCAAATCAGATGGTTCTTGGATGTCTTAAAGAACCAAACACCATTTGAGGCTTACTTTCAGAAGAATCCGAGTGTGAGCTATTTTTGCATCATTAATAGTGATGCCTATGTCCAAAGCCATGATGATGATTGGCCTAAGCAGTACATTTTCATCGGTTACAGTGAACAGCAAAAGGCATACAAACTCTATGACCCAAAAAGTCACTCAATTATAGTAACCACATACTACACGTTTGAGGAATACTCTAAGTATTCATCCCTTTTGGATCCTCCAATTTTCGCTTCAGGGGCCTCATTCCCATTTTGGATTTTCACACTGTGTGAAGCATGCTCTCTTTGTACACGACTTTCCAAATCATGATACAATTCTGGAGAAGGAGGAATCAAAGATACCATCTTAGCTTATACCTCAGATGGCTACACCTCTTAGCATACCATCGAAGGTTTATATTTCCCCTCAACTTCAGTTGGGCATTACTCCAAGATCAGTGACTAATCATTTTCATTCCTATATTCGTCTACAACAACATTTTGAGCATGTACTTTTCCATTCATGGAGTCCAACTTCTTTTCATTTACCACAAGATACTCTTGCATCTACTTGGATTCATCTACTTGGATTCATCACTCAGTTGGATCCTTTTTTGATCTAGCTTCTCGGTTTAGAGGGGGCTTCCATGGTGCTACTAACACACATCAGGACTTTGTACACTCCATGGAGGATTACAACATACAGATGTACTACCATGTGACTATGATTTTATGCTTCATGCTTTATATTTCATTCTTGCAGGACCTACTTCTTGGTGATACACATCTCATGGTGGATATTGTCAAAGATTTGGAGGTTCCTACATACCACATGGAGTCATCCTACCTATCTCGCATGGAGGTGATCTCATAGATTGAGATCTTATTCCATTCTTGTACCTCGTTGGTGGCGTACCTATGGAGCATCTGCTTGATCCATCTGATGGTCATCTTATGGAGTACCTAGCAATCCTGCATGGTCGATACCACTTGGAAGCTATGGATTTTGACATGGACACTTCCTATTTGGTGCTTGTGCTATTGTTGCTACATTCTTGGTGGACCTTTCTCTCATACCCTAGCAACCTCCATACTCTACAAAATGGAGCTGCAGAGGGGGTGTTGAGAATATGAGAGTGCATCTCCCTTTTGTATCTTGGGGTCACTCTATTTCTATTCCATTTCCATTTAATTTCCATTTTATATTATATCCTTTGTATTTGGGTACCTTTCCATTTTCTTATACCATTGTATTCATTCTCCTTTGAAGGGAATTATCCCACATGAGATGTACTTTGGAGAGCCCCTCCCAAATCTATATAAGGAGGGCCTCTCCCCCCATTTATACTTGGTTAGAAGCTTGAGGAGCCTACTCCATGCTCTTGGCAAGCTCATTTCTAATCCATGTGAGTTTACCCATTTCTTGGTCTACTCACTTTGAGTCTTTCACACTCTTTCTTTTGTGAGTACACTCTTCTTTTCCTTTTGATTTCGTGCGTGTACTCTCTACACCATGGGTACTACACCCATTCACTTGTACAATCATTCTTTCAATCAATTCAAGCTACAAGGGAGATTAGGCTTTAATCGAGCTTCCTCTTTTAAACAAATAACAAAGATAGTGACAATTTAAAAAATAAAGTAAAAAAATTAGAAAAATGCTTTGTAATTAAAAAAAGAGTACAATGTAAGGGCTCCACTTTTCAACTTGGAGGGTGAAACTCTTAATTCTTATTGATAGGGGAACTGAAATTTGGGCATAGTTTTTGCATCCTCTATATCACCCCTCTCATCAACAAGTGCATCATGTAAATCTGCATAAGAAATAGAATGATTGGCATCATCATTGTGAAACCTATAAAGGCTAATAAATTGCCTCATTTGAACCATCACTTGACTGTCCACCTATGAAAAGAGGTAGCAAAGTATCATACACATCTTTTGAGCTAACTGATGTCTCCTTAGTACATGAAAGTAATGGCTGAATTGCATCGTCCACAAAAACAACATCACAACTAACCAAAATATGTTTATTCTATGGATGATACAGATGATAGCCTTTGCTTTCATAATTGTACCCAACAAAAATATATTTTACTACTTTATCATCCAATTTTCTATGTTGTTGTTCAGGCAGTAATGCATATGCTAAACAATCAAAGACACACATATAAGCAAGAGACGGCTTTTGAGCCTTCCAAGCCTCCTATGGAGTGATAGCTCTAGTGCTTTGGTGGGACACATGTTAAATACATATGTTGCACACATAATAGCCTCAAGCCAGAAGCTATTGGATAAAACCTGACTTTTGGCCATACACCTCACCATCTCCATGAGAGACCTCTTCTTTTTTTGGCAACTTCATTCTGTTGAGGTGTATACAACACTATCCATGATGTTTTATCTTACTTTCAACAAAAAAGGCATTAAAATCAGAAGACATGCATCCCCCCCCTAATCTGAATGGAGGGTGCCCATTTTACATGCTCACAGATTTCCAGCCAAATCCTAAGTAGCTCATACTAAACCAGCTTTTGGGAAGATGGAATGCTACATTTTGTCGAAAGTAAAGCCTTCACATACATGTTTACCAAGTGCTTCAAGTTTGGGTAGACAATACTTTTGTCACCAATACATGATGCATCACAGATTCCCATAATGGATAATTAGCTCCATCACCCTTGTCTTCAACAAACAAGATATAGAATACATCATTGCTTTCTACCATGGCCATTGACTAAAATACCTTGATGCTAAAAAATGATTATATCTCAGAAAGTTGAATAGAATTACCCTGAGGAGATCTACTAAGCATGTGGAAAACTTCGAGGCACTTGTACTGGAGAACCAAAGCTTGTCATCAAACCCATGCACTTGCACTCCATCAGCTCATACATGATGGATAGAAGATGAACTCATCAAAGAATCAAATAAAGAGAAAAATCGACACTTTTTCATGAGGACATTCGGCACTTGGTGTGATGCATGGTAGTAGTTTCTACATTGTTTGTTCGATCCACATTGCATGAATGACAACTTGGGGCTTGGGCGATCCCATCTCTCATGACCATCCAACCAAACCAAATAGCATCCTTGTCAAGGAGGACAAGATCTAGGAGGGGGAGCGCTATACAACATGACAAGAGTCCCAAAAATATTTCATGTTTTTGCCTTTTTCATCATGATTTTAGTCATTTCCCTTAGCACTTCTATATTTCTTGTATATTTTTCTAAACATTGTAGTATGAAAGAGTTTTATATATCAATGGGAAGTTTTCACATTTTGTATTGAAGGGAAGAGTCTTCACTTGAAAAACCCACAAAAGAAGAGAAATTTTGAGTAAATTTCTTTTTCCTTTTTAAAAGTTTTCAAAATAAAAAAGGAATGGTCGCAAAGAAGATCTATAAAAAGGCCAAGAAGTCATCGTAAAAGACTTTTTACTACTGTGAGTAAGAGAGCTCTTCTTGCAAAATTTGTGAACAAGATTTCTTGGCTTGTTGATGACTTCTTCTTGCTCAATTTTTGTGACTTTTGCTATTTGCTTCTTTTCATGTCTACTATCATTATGCTAAGTGTTTTTGGAATTTCCTCATGATTACAAGTTTTTTGTGCTAACATATTGTGTCCATTAAAAGGTTGCAACTATTTTTGGCTCTATACAAAGCTTTAGATCTATTTTTTGTCAATTTTGCAACTTGTATATCTTTTTGTTAGATTTAAAAGAAGTCATTATATGATCAATCTCAATAAGTAATGAGTGAGATACAACCAATTTCTTGATTATCTATCTTTTTTTGATCACCTGTATGAGCTCAAACTAGAGTTGGAGGCGATTATGAAAATGACCAATCTTTTTATTCTGGCTGTGATCAAAACCATTTTTTTATCATGGGTGTGATCATTTTCTTTCCATTTTCTATCATGGGTGTGTCATTTCCATTTTCGATCATGTGTGTGGTCATTTTCTTGTCATTTTTTATCGTGGGCGTGATCACTTTCTTGTTGATCATTTCCACACTAATTGGGTTTCATAGTTGGATGTTCAAGGAAGTTGAGAGTTGACACAAGAAGCTTGGTAAGAAATCTATCCATCCCATCTGCTTATGACAACGATGGCAACTAGGACAAGGCCTAAAACACATTTTGAAAAATTAAAGCTGTATGAGCATGCCGTGTACTTCAAGTCGACAATCATCCACTATTCACTTGTGGCTCTAGAATCAAGATACGTGAATGTTCCTCAAAAAACCTAGTGATGGATCTATCTTCAAATGTTTGCATATATTGGGATGGTAAAATTATCAACCTTGAGTAGTACACCCACAAACAATCCAAACTAAGTGTTGTGGATAGATCAAACCCCAAGCATTCTAAGATGGACTTGAACTCTATTGCTTGATCTCTACCACCTATAGGTTCTCAAATGTTGTAAGAAACACTTTGATCATGTTAAGTATTTTGTGTTGGAGTTTGAGGTCTATGAAAGCACACAAACAACACAAGGAAGAAGAAGAAGAAGAAGAAGAAGAAGAAGAAGAAGAAGAAGAAGAAGAAGAAGAAGAAGAAGAAGAAGAAGCTTGGAGCACAACACACAATAGTGAATGTATTACCCATTGAATGTACAAAGATAAGTGACATGTTAGGGTTATAGGCGTATATACAAGCTCGAGGAAAAAAACCTCCTAAAGAGGGAAAAAAGATGCTTGGTGGCCCCAAGTGTTTCACACACATCACTACCAAAATATATCAACAAACCCCCCTTGGGAGTGATGTAGTGGATGAGGAGCTCGCACTCATGTATAAGGAAGTGACAAGCTATGTGGAAAGAGATCAATCCATAAAAGGAAGTAAGCACAAATCTTTACGAAAAGCTTCAAACTTTTCATGTGGTAGAGCCTTTGTGAAAAGATTTGAGCCTCAAGCCAGAAGCTATGTGGTAAAGCCAAAATTTTCACCATACACCTCTTCATCTCCATGAAAGACCTGAAATTTTCATCTTCAACTCCATTCCATTGAGGTTTATACTGCTATACACTAATTTTTTATCCCATGTTAAGCCAGAAATGCACTAAAATCAAAAGACATGTATTCCCCCTTGGATAAGAACAGAGGGTGCCAATTTTATATGCTGATAGATTTTCAGCCAAACTAGAAATTGTTTGAAGCACGTAAACACTTTGGACTTTGCTTTCAATGGACACACTCATGCCTGCTTGGAAAAATCATCAGTAAAAGGCATGTATTCCCCCTTGGATAAGAACAGAGCTGATAGATTTTCAGCCAAACTAGAAATTGTTTGAAGCACGTAAACACTTTGGACTTTGCTTTCAATGGACACACTCATGCCTGCTTGGAAAAATTATCAGTAAAAGTCATGAAGTAAAGGTAGCTCCCAAAAGAAGGTATCTGTGTAGGACCATAGATATGACAATGAACAAGCTTCAATTTTTGAGTAGCTCAAATTGAACCATCTTTTGGGAAGGAGGAACACTGCATTTTGCACAAATACAGCCTTCAGAAACATGTTTACCATGTGCCTCAAGTTTGGGCAGAGAAGATACCATTTCAGATTTCTGCAAGTGTAGCAAACTAGCACAATTCAAATAACCAAAGCATGCATGCCAAAGCTTTGCATCTAAGATAACTTGAGAATCTTGAACTGCACATGCTAAATCATTGACATATTTTGCATAGTCTATGAAATAATACAACCTAGGATATAAAATGCCAGAAGCAATAATCACATCACCATTTGAGAGATCATGAAGTATACACCTGCCATCAACAATTGGACAACCAAGCCAATCTTGGCTAATGTTGAAATTAACAACATATTTTTCTTGAATTTGTTTTAGGTGTAGCGGACTCTACAACAACTATTCCGGCCTCTTTTTCTTTGCCTCTTTTGGCGCACACTACTATTAAGTCTGATTTTCTTTCCACGTGATGGGTTGCGTGATAATCCCGTGTCATCCCATCGAAGCTGATCCATGTCAAGGTGGCAAATGTTCCACTTCAATACAGTGCACTTAGTGAAATTAGCTCGATAGACTTAGTGGAAATTGGTGAAAAGCTGAAATGATATCACACATGAGGTCATCAACTTTGCATTAGTTCCATGAATTTATCCACACATCAAAGACGGTCCCCACATCTATTTTGAGTCAGACAAGCTCATCCCCTCACTTTCTAAGGGGGCCTAGTCTCATTGCATTTTGATTGACTGCATACGCAATCAATTTCTCCTTTTGCTCAAACGACATTTTGGCACAAAGTCCAAATGGAGGCATTCACATTGAGTATATGCACTCACACCATTCCAAAAGAATCACTATATATCTATCACTATTCTGGTATCTTCACATATGATTTGATGACCTTTGTATTAAATGGTATATACACCATCTCCCCTCAAGGGTTCATTTTGAAAAATCTAGGAGTGCTTCAACCTTCATTGTGACAACAATATTTGAATTACCCATACATTTGGCATCATTGCAAAATATTCAAGGGTCATTCAAACCCCTTTGTGGCACTCAATCTAGCGCCACTCAAAAGACTACTTTGTAATTCTCCAAGGGTTCTTTTGCAGCTTCTCCAAGAGGTCTTAACCCTCTCCCGCAAACATATCATTTGGCACTAAGTGCCCCTCATTGTACATCAGGAAGATAAGAAATAAAAATCTTGTGTGTGTGATGTTGTGGGTTAGAGGCTAGTCTAAGCCCACCCACAAACTAGTTCGAGTCCCTAGCCTATTCCAAGGTGTCTTGGTGTGCAAAGGGCTACTCCAAGCCCTCCTCTCGCATTGATTTGTCTTGATTGTTGTGCAAGTGTAGGGCTATTCTAAGCCCCCCCTCCAAGGCATCTCCATCCCATTATCCAGTGTAGGGCTATTCTAAGCCCCCCCTCTCTGATTTGTCTACTTCATTTTTGGTGCAAGTGTAGGGATACTCTAAGCCCCCCGACCCTTACCCCAACTCAACTTTGTGAACCAATTTTTATCGCAAGTGTGATAACTTCGTTTCAACAGCAATAATGTCAACGATTTCAAATGCCACGTCCTCAACTCAATTATACTTACCCTCCTTTACACCAATATTCATGCCAAAAGATAAAAGGCTAAATTGCATAAATTACAACCTATGGAAGGATACAATTAGGGCCTATCTCTATACAAACCTGTTGTATGAGGTAGTCGAAGGTACATAATGAGAGTCGGATAAGGAAACCAATCTAGGAGCTTGGAATATATGGGATGTAAAAGACAAGCAAGCATTAGGCCAACTTCTCCTCGCATGTGATGAATTGAAAAAGGGTCACATCACTACATGTAAAACTTCAAAGGAAGCTTGGGATATTCTAGCAAACCTCTATGAGGATAAAACACCTTTTAAGATTTATACTCTAGAAGCCGAGTTCCACAATCTCGCTATACGTCCACAAGACACCATCACTTTTTGTGATCACCCGATTTGAAGATTATCAATGCAAGTTAGCACTTTGTGGATGACAAATTTCTAGTGAAGACATGGCTATAAGATTGATTAACAAGATTCCTAGGTCCTGTGAAACATTCATGACTACTGTGTATAACAAAGTTCAAGCACTCACTTGGGAAGAAGTTAGAAGATTGTTGCTTCTCCATGATTCTAGACAAGAGATCCAAGCTACCCAAGAAATAGCCATGAAGGCTAAAGCCACTTTCCACAAGAATAAAGGACAAAAAGGAGATCGAGAATCGAAGGACAAAGGCAAGAAAACTTGCAATTTTTGTGGCAAGCCTGGCCACATCAAAAAATATTGCTTCAAGAAGAAGAGCAAGGATAAGTATAAATCGACTTCAAAGACCGAACATCACTCTTCCTGCACAAGTGAAGATCTCTTTCTCACCACTTGTCGCATCCACTCCCAAGAAAGAATGGATTTTTTATAATGGTGCTTCATCGAATATGTGTAATGAAAAAGATGATTTTCATGAGTTTGAAGAGCATAAAGGTCAAGTATATCTTGGAGACAACAAGTGCATTGAAATCCAAGGAAGAAGAAAAGTTCAAGTCACAAACTCTAAAGACGAGACCAAGTCACTCAAAGATGTTCTTTATGTACCACGCCTTTGTAAGAACCTTCTCTCAATAAAGGCCATTACAAAGTACAACATGACGGTGCAATTCGATCATAAGACAATTCAAGTCATTGATCATGAATCCAATAAAGTGATAGCTCAAGGCTTTGAAGACAAAGGTCTCTACAAGCTTTCAAGCTTTATGGCCAAAGATTCAAGTCTAAGCTTGTGGATTTGCAGATTTGAACATACTTCTTGCTTAGCGAAGATCTCTTCCAATCATCTTGTCAAGGGTTTACCCAGGATCGCACAAGTGGAATTGAATAGCCAAGCATATGCCAAGCAAACAATTGCCTCTTTTCCATCAGAAGCATCCATTTCCATACCTAAACCCTTATCATTAGCCCATGCAGACATTTGTGGACCTATGCATACACCTTCTCTTAGTGGCTCATTTTACTTCTTCTTGATAGTAGATGACTTCACTAGATATACTTGGGTTTATTCGCTAAAGCATAAAGAGGATGCTCTTTCCAAGTTCAAGGAGTGGACACAAATAGTTCAAGAAGACTTTCCAAGTTCTTAGAAGATCATATGATCAAATGAAGATAGTGGCTTTGTCAATCACAACTTCTCTAAGTACTTGAAGCGACATGGAATCAAGCATCAAGCAATGCAAGATACTCAACAAGGTATTGCCTTATAGAAGATCCAAAGTGTGATCCAGATGGCCAAGGTTATGCTTAGTCAAAAGCAACTTCCACTAAATTTTTGGGGTGAAGCAGTATAGACAGTAGTACATATTCAAATTAGAGGGTTCTCAGATGTCTTGAAGAACCAAACACCATTTGAGGCTTACTTTTAGAAGAATCGGAGTGTGAGCTATTTTTGCATCATTAGTAGTGATGCCTTTGTCCAAGGCCATGATGATGATTGGCCTAAGCAATACATTTTCATCGGTTACAGTGAACAGCAAAAGGCATACAAACTCTACGACCCAAAAAGTCACTCAATTACAGTAACCACATACTACACGTTTGATGAATACTCTAAGTATTCATCCCTTTTGGATCCTCCAATTTTCGCTTCAGGGGCCTCATTCCCATTTTGGATATTCACACTATGTGGAGCATGCTCTCTTTGTACATGGATTTCCAAATCATGATACAATTTTGGAGAAGGAGGAATCAGAGATACCATCTTAACTTATACCTCAGATGGCTACACCTCTTAGCATACCATCGAAGGTTTATATTTCCCCTCAACTTCAGTTGGGCATTACTCGAGGATCAGTGACTAGTCATTTTCCATTCCTATCTTCGTCTACAACAACATTTTGAGCATGTACTTTTCCATTCATGGAGTCCAACGTCTTTTCATTTACCACAAGATACTCTTGCATCTACTTGGATTCATCTACTTGGATTCATCACTCAGTTGGATCCTTTTTTGATCTAGCTTCTCGGTTTAGAGGGGTCTTCCATGGTGCTACTAACACACATCAGGACTTTGTACACTCCATGGAGGATTACAACATACAGATGTACTACCATGTGACTATGATTTTATGCTTCATGCTTTATATTTCATTCTTGCAGGACCTACTTCTTGGTGATACACATCTCATGGTGGATATTGTCAAAGATTTGGAGGTTCTTACATACCACATGGAGTCATCCTACCTATCTCGCATGGAGGTGATCTCATAGATTGAGATCTTATTCCATTCTTGTACCTCGTTGGTGGCGTACCTATGGAGCATCTGCTTGATCCATTTGATGGTCATCTTATTGAGTACCTAGCAATCCTGCATGGTCGATACCACTTGGAAGCTATGGATTTTGACATGGACACTTCCTATTTGGTGCTCGTGCTATTGTTGCTACATTCTTGGTGGACCTTTCTCTCATATCCTAGCAACCTCCATACTCTACAAAATGGAGCCGCAGAGGGGCTGTTGAGAATATGAGAGTGCATCTCCCTTTTGTATCTTGGGGTCACTCTATTTCTATTCCATTTCCATTTAATTTCCATTTTATATTATATCCTTTGTATTTGGGTACCTTTCCATTTTCTTCTACCATTGTATTCATTCTCCTTTGAAGGGAATTATCCCACATGAGATGTACTTTGGAGAGCCCCTCCCAAATCTATATAAGGAGGGCCTCTCCCCCCATTTATACTTGGTTAGAAGCTTGAGGAGCCTACTCCATGCTCTTGGCAAGCTCATTTCTAATCCATGTGAGTTTACCCATTTCTTGGTCTACTCACTTTGAGTCTTTCACACTCTTTCTTTTGTGAGTACACTCTTCTTTTCCTTTTGATTTCGTGCGTGTACTCTCTACACCATGGGTAATACACCCATTCACTTGTACAATCATTCTTTCAATCAATTCAAGCTACAAGGGAGATTAGGCTTTAATCGAGCTTCCTCTTTTAAACAAATAATAAAGATAGTGACAATTTAAAAAATAAAGTAAAAAAATTAGAAAAATGCTTTGTAATTAAAAAAACAGTACAATGTAAGGGCTCCACTTTTCAACTTGGAGGGTGAAACTCTTAATTCTTATTGATAGGGGAACTGAAATTTTGTTCCACGATATGGAAATCTTGGATTCAAGTGATTTTTACTCATTAGATAACCAAAAGAATCAAAGTGTTCCACCGTTTTAGTGTGAAATCATGCTTAAAGTATATTAGTGATCAATTAGGCAAGGTTGCCCCCTTTTTCTACTCCCCTTTGCCATTGTTGTTACTGGAGGAGTATAATAAGTATCACCCCTGATCATTTAGTATTCAAGATGTTTGGAAAAGATATCAACACTCTCTCTTGCAATGATCAAGATTGCGTATATATCTTTGAGGATGCCTAAAAACTTCCTACAATACCTTTGGATCCAAGTTTCAACCATGAGAAGGGTTTTGTGAAGACCCTTAGTCAACCTCCACGTCAATTTGTTCTAAAAAACGTTTGCACAGAGATAGCATTGAGAAAATTTTCATGTTGTTTGGTAACATGTTGGTTTTTCAAATCTCTATGACCCAAAGTTGGGATTTGAGGTGGGCTTGATACCAAATTACAGTACTACAAGACTATGTAGCCCAATATCCTACCCTAATCGCATTGAAGGAGATTTTGCAAGTCTTAGGGTAGATTTCATGGCATGGCTAGCGTCTTAGGTGATTGGCCCATACAACAATACCCTTAAATCGGCCAACACATGTTCCACCCAATGTTTCTCAATGGACTTGATAGTGTGGCCTAGCATTTAAATTATTGAAGCTACTTCTTACAAGGGCATGTATTTTGCAAGCACCGAGTTGGACTCAACTATTTCGGTATTCTTATTGATTTCCACATCTTCTACTTCTTCATCTTTAAATAAGAAACTTGTGTTAGGCTTGTAACGTACTTTACTATCAAGGAACCAATTAAATATGATTAATGGTGTAGGTGTTGGATCTAAACATAGAACTAATTATGACTTGTCAAGAAATGAAACAATGTGTGATTATACACTCTGTGATTTCTAGACATATCGTATTTACATGTCCAAGGAAAGTTTCATGTGCCCATTCTTTGAAAGTAACTATTGAAGGATAAGACGCAATGTTGTAAACTATGGGGAAAATTGCTTCAAATAGAGGTTTATCACCCTCCCACAAATTTCCTGCTTTAGGTGTGTCATGTATTATTGTGTCCTCCATTTCTGTTGACCTATAAAGACTTGAAAAATTTTGAACCAAAAATATGGGAGCATAGAATATACATAGCACCTTATTCAAATCCTATCCAATATAGACATTATACATACAATGATATTTATGTATTAAAAACTAAAAAAGAAACAGGTAAATTTTTATATGTGGGATTCATTTTTAAAATATATCACATTGAGTGAGTATCTAAAATTGTGGTATCACAAAATATAGATTGTAAATTGAGACTATGTATGGATCTTGAAAAAGTAATTGTTGCCATAATAAGAGATTTATGTGTTACTAGTAGCATATCATTTACTTGAAATACTAGCAACAAAAGGAGTGTACAGTCTATTGGATGGTTTCCAATGATATAATCAATTTCCAATAGCCCTAGTACCATGAAATAGCATTTGATATTGAATAGGTTATATGTGCACTAAGATTTAGGCCTTTTGACATAACTAATAGACCAACTACTTTTCAAAGATTCACATGTCATGTACTTAAGGAATTTTCAAAAAACACCATGTAATTCTGTGTGGAGTACTTGTGTGCATACCAGGACATAAGAAAAATGAGTTTGCATGACTTGGAAGGAATTCTCCATGTAAAATTTATAAAGCACACATCAAACAATAAAAGTAGTTGAAGAAGAAGCTCCATCTATGACAGTAGACTGTGAAGTAGAAGAACCTATGCGTCTTCGATCTACATCTGCCACTATGTTCCAAAGTTGTTTTGCAACAAGAACATGCTTCATGTAAGACCTCATTGGCTAGTTGGTCTCATCAAGCTTATCTTCAGTTTGAAGCATGCCAAACAAGTCATTGCTGCCCGCCATTTCACTAAAGAACAAGAATGTGACAAAATCTTTACTTCGACAAAAGTTGAAATGAATGGTGAAATTTTAGCTCACTAATTGTCACTTTGATGGTGATTCTGACTGCATGAATGGCTTCAAAATGGGGGTAAAACCATAATGCAATTGGTGGAAATGTTTCTTGGCTACTGAAATTCATTGTTCTATGCTCTGAAGTCGATTTGAACTATTAAAAGTGCATGTGCAAAAAATCGAAACTTGAGAAGGATCTAAACTTGCTCTGATACCACTATTGGGTGTGTGTAGAAGTGAAAGAGACACACGAGAAGCACACATAAGGAGCACAAATGCAGCAAGACACACGTAGAAGATGGATGGCTAGAATAGCTCTCTCTATTGACGATGAACTGAGCCGAAGTAAGAGCTGAATAATATCCCTAAGTACAAAGTACCACCACATATGAGTGAATCATGTATGTGGTAACATGGGGAAAAAGCCTCTATCCAGCACTAGAGTAAAAAGTGTTGATGTATAGGGAAAAGGTTCACATCAAAGATACTAGAGAAACACATAAGTGTAACAACATATGTATTCAATGTGGAAGGGTTACTAGGTTGGGCAAAGATGATCATACCTGTATTATCATTTGGACCTTGTTTTGAATGCAAATCAACAAAAAAGGAGATATGTAAGATTAGGGATTTTATCCTACTCTTAAGTCATCTATATGATCTAAATAAGATTGAAATTCTAGAAAATGTGTTCAAGATGAAGAAAAAGAAGTAGATATAGAGAAATAGCATAATATGAATGGAATGTTGCATGCTTCCAAAACAAAGACTCTTAAAAATTTGTAAAGATAAGGTTAAGTATGTTTAAGAAACAATTCATTAAAGAATGAGAAATGGAATGCATGGATAATTGAGCATTTCCAATCAAGTACCACAAACCAAAACATAGTGAGGCAATAGGAGGATAATGAATAAGAATGCAAAGATCACACTCTTGTGGCTAGATAAAATTTAAAAAGGATGCAATGATGGATGTGTGAGATTATGTAAATGAGAACAAAAATCTCCTAATTTTGGAAGCAACAAATGTAGATCTAGTAGTTGGAAAAATTTCAACTAGAAGAGCTACAAAATCATAATTTATGTAGGATTACGGTATCCACTACTCATCAAGATGCAAAAGCTTATGTCAATAGATGTGATATTTATCAAAAGATTAAGAGTCCAACAAAAATAGATAAATTTCCTTTAAGATCACTCATGAGTACAAGAGCTTTTTGAAAAACAGATAGCAATGTGCTAATATTGTTAATGAGCAATGGGATCCACGTTAGATGAAGGGTAAACTTTAGCCCCATAGGAAAGCTTTAGCATCTAATCGATCAGTGCTTCTACATTAGTTTACTTTAGTTTTCAATGGTCAGAAAACGATGTTGTATGTAGGATTCCCCAATAGAATTTTGCTTATAACATTTAAAAACTAGTGAGACTAATAAAAGGTGATGTTGGGATAAACAACTACATCATGATTTTTGAGAATATAAAGTTGCTTATAAAACAAGTATACGATATGAAAAAGGTGCATCTAATTTGCTATCCCATGAAGTCTCCACCAGCCATTTGGGCATAGTTTTTGCATCCTCTAGATCAACCCTCTCATCAACAAGTGCATCATGTAAATCTGCATCAGAAATAGAATGATTGGCATCATCATTGTGAAACCTATAAAGGCTAAGAAATTGCCTCATTTGAGCCATCACTTGACTGTCCACCTATGAAAAGAGGTAGCAAAGTGTCATACACATCTTTGGAACTAATTGATGCCTCCTTAGTACATGAAAGTAATGGCTGAATTGCATCGTCCACAAAAACAACATCACAACTAACCAAAATATGTTTATTCTATGGATGATACAGATGATAGTCTTTGCTTTCAATATTGTACCCAACAAAAATACATTTTACTACTTTATCATCCAATTTTCTATATTGTTGTTTAGGCACTAATGCATATGCTAAACAATCAAAGACACACATAGAAGCAAGAGATGGCTTTTGAGCATGTCGAGCCTCCTATGGAGTGGTAGCTCTAGTGCTTTGGTGGGACACATGTTAAGTACATATGTTGCACACATAATAGCCTCAAGCCAGAAGCTATTGGATAAAACCTGACTTTTGGCCATACACCTCACCATCTCCATGAGAGACCTCTTCTTTTTTTGGCAACTTCATTCTGTTGAGGTGTATACAACACTATCCATGATGTTTTATCTTACTTTCAACAAAAAAGGCATTAAAATCAGAAGACATGCATCCCCCCCAATCAGAATGGAGGGTGCCCATTTTACATGCTCATAGATTTCTAGCCAAATCCTAAGTAGCTCATGCTAAACCATCTTTTGGGAAGATGGAATGCTGCATTTTGTCGAAAGTAAAGCCTTCACATACATGTTTACCAAGTGCCTCAAGTTTGGGTAGACAATCCTTTTGCCACCAATACATGATGCATCACATATGCCCATAATGGGTAATTAGCTCCATCACCCTTGTCCTCAACAAACAAGATATATAATACATCATTACTTTCTACCATGGCCACTGATTAAAATACCTTGATGCTAAAAAATGATTGTATCTCAGAAAGTTGAATAGAATTACCCTGAGGAGATCTACTAAACATGTGGAAAACTTCGAGGCACTTGTACTGGAGAACCAAAGCTTGTCATCAAACCCATGCACTTGCACTCCTTCAGATCATACATGATGGATAGAAGATGATCTCATCAAAGAATCAAATAAAGAGAAAAATTGACACTATTTTTCATGAGGACATTCGACACTTGGTGTGATGCATGGTAGTAGTTTCTACATTGTTTGTTGGATCCACATTGCATGAATGACAACTTGGGGCTTGGACGATCCCATCTCTCATGACCACCCAACCACACCACATAGCATCCTTAGGAGGACAAGATCTAGGAGGGGGAGTGCTATACAACATGACAAGAGTCCCGAAAACATTTCATGTTTTTAGGCGAACTTTTAGCCTTTTTCATCATGATTTTAGTCATTTCCCTTAGCACTTCTATATTTCTTGTATATTTTTCTAAAACATTGTAGTATGAAAGAGTTTTATATATCAATGAGAAGTTTTCACATTTTGTATTGAAGGGAAGAGTCTTCACTTCAAAAACCCACAAAAGAAGAGAAATTTTGAGTAAATTTCTTTTTCCTTTTTAAAAGTTTTCAAAATAAAAAAGGAATGGTCGCAAAAAAGATCTATAAAAAGGCCAAGAAGTCATTTGTAAAAGACTTTTTACTACTGTGAGTAAGAGAGCTCTTCTTCTCGCAAAATTTGTGCATAAGATTTCTTGGCTTGTTGATGACTTCTTCTTGCTCAATTTTCTGTGACTTTTGCTACTTGCTTCTTTTCATGTCTACTATCATTATGCTAAGTGTTTTTGGAATTTCCTCATGATTACAAGTTGTTTTGTGCTAACATATTGTGTCCATTAAAATGTTGCAACTATTTTTGGCTCTATACAAAGCTCTAGATCTAATTTTTGCCAATTTTGCAACTTGTATGTCTTTTTGTTAGATTTAAAAGAAGTCATCATACGATCAATCTGGATAAGTAATGAGGGAGATACAACCAATTTCTTGATTATCTATCTTTTTTTGATCACCTGTATGAGCTCAAACTAGAGTTGGAGACGATGATGAAAATGACCAATCTTTTAATTGTGGGTGTGATCAAAACCATTTTTTATCATGGGTGTGATCATTTTCTTTCCATTTTCTATCATGGGTGTGTCATTTCCATTTTTGATCATGTGTGTGGTCATTTTCTTGTCATTTTTTATCATGGATGTGATCACTTTCTTGTTGATCATTTCCACACTAATTGGGTTTCATAGTTGGATGATCAAGGACGTTGAGAGTTGACATAGGAAGCTTGGTAAGAAATCTATCCATCCCATCTGCTTATGACAATGATGGCAACTAGGACAAGGCCTAAAACACATTTTGAAAAATTAAAGCTGTATGAGTATGCCGTGTACTTCAGGTTGACAATAATCCACTATTCACTTGCAGCTCTAGAATCAAGATACGTGAATGTTTCTCAAAAAACCTAGTGATGAATCTACCTTCAAATGTCGCATATATTGGGATGGTAAAATTATCAACTTTGAGTAGTACACCCACAAACAATCCAAACTAAGTGGTGTGGATAGATCAAAACCCAAGCATTCTAAGATAAACTTGAACCCTATTGCTTGATCTCTACCACCTATAGGTTCTCAAATGTTGTAAGAAACACTTTGATCATGTTAAGTATTTTGTGTTGGAGTTTGAGGTCTATGAAAGTACACAAACAACACAAGGAAGAAGAAGAAGAAGAAGAAGCTTGGAGCACAACACACAATAGTGAATGTATTACCCATTGAATGTACAAAGATAAGTGACATGTTAGGGTTATAGGTGTATATACAAGCTCGAGGAAAAAAACCTCCTAAAGAGGGAAAAAAGTACCCAGGTGGCCCTAAGTGTTTCACACACATCACTACCAAAATATATCAACAAACCCCCTTGGGAGTGATGCGGTGGATTAGGAGCTCGCACTCATGTATAAGGAAGTGACAAGCTATGTGGAAAGAGATCAATCCATAAAAGGAAGTAAGCACAAATCTTTACTTAAAGCTTCAAACTTCTCATGTCATAGAGCCTTTGTGAAAAGATTTGAGCCTCAAGCCAGAAGCTATGTGGTAAAGCCTGAATTTTCACCATACACCTCTTCATCTCCATGAAAGACCTGTTTCAACAACTCCATTCCATTGAGGTTTATACTACTATACACTAATTTTTTATCCCATGTTAAGCTAGAAATGCACTAAAATCAGAAGACATGTATTCCCCCTTGGATTAGAACATAGGGTGCCAATTTTACATGCTGATAGATTTTCAACCAAAACTAGAAATTGTTTGAAGCACATAAGCACTTTGGACTTTTCTTTCAATGGACATACTCATGCCTGCTTGGAAAAATCATCAGTAAAAGTCATGAAGTAAAGGTAGCTCCCAAAAGAAGGTATCTGTGTAGGACCATAGATATGACAATGAACACGCTTCAATTTTTGAGTAGCTCAAATTGAACCATCTTTTGGGAAGGAGGAACACTGCATTTTGCCCAAAATACAGCCTTCAAAAACATGTTTACTAGGTGCCTCAAGTTTGGGCAGAGAAGATACCATTTCAGATTTCTGTAAGTGTAGCAAATTAGCAAAATTCAAATAACCAAAGCATGCATGCCAAAGCTTTGCATCTGAGATAGCTTGAGAATCTTGAACTGCACATGCTAAATCATTGACATATTTTGCATAGTCTATGAAATAATATAACCCAGGATATAAAATGCTAGAAGCAATAATCACATCACCATTTGAGAGATCATGAAGTATACACTTGCCATCAACAATTGGACAACCAAGCCAATCTTGGCTAATGTTGAAATTGACAACATATTTTTCTTGATTTTGTTTTAGGTGTAGCGGACTCTATAACAACTATTCCGGCCTCTTTTTTCTTTGCTGCTTTTGCAGCAAGTTTTGGAAAAATCCTTATGACATGATCATTAGCTTTATAATATTTACAGAGGTGTTTATGCTTCTCTGTTTTCTTCTCGTCTTCATCATCCTTCTTTGACTGTGTAGCATTAGCAGATTTTTGCTTACTAGTAGATGAGCTCCATTTACCTTTGCCCTTCCGACTAGCTAAGAAAGCTTGATGTGCAACATACATAATGGACCTCTTTTGAATGGACCGATCTCCCTTCAACAAATCACATACTAACCCCTTGAATGTTAAGGCATTTGGATTGCCTTTCATCATCAACTGAAGAGTAGAAGTAAAACTCTGATATCAATATGGAAGACCATTAAGAATAGTTTGCACGAGTGAACTATCTCACAAAACTTCATCTGTAGAAAACAACTGCTCCAAATCTTTGATCTTTGTCAAAAAACTATTCATCGGATCCCCTTCATTCATATGCTCACTCTCCAACTCTTTTTGGAGGTAAGAAACATGAGCCTCATTTCTTGCCTAGTACAAGGTGGTAAGTGCATCCCAAGAATCCTTTGCTATTTTGCAAGAGAGAATATGAGGGATGATAGCACATTTGACAGACAAAGCTATCAATGCATGTGCTTGAGCATCTTTGCCATCCCAACGAAGTTTCTCTATAGTAGGTGCAACAAGAACCATAACACGAACAAGAATTTGAACATCGTCATCTTCAATGCCATCTGCATCACCTTCAATAAGTGTATTTGCAGGTGTAGTAGATCATTTTTCAACACCCTACAAAATATTCCACAATCCTTTTGCTAGCAATACATGATGCATCATATATGCCCATAATGGATAATTGGTACCATCCAACTTGTCCTTAATAGCCAACATATGGAATAAATCATTCTTTTAGCCATGGCCACTGACTAAAATACCCTGGTGCATAAAAAATGATTGTATCTCAAAAAGTTGAACAGAACTACCCTGTCAAGCTCTGCTATACCCATATGAGACTTTGAGGTGCTTGTATTAGCGAACCAAAATCTGTATATATGTTTGGCACAAAAGGACAAAATTGCATGCACAAGCATTGTGATAGTGGATTCAGAGGCTAAAATGAGCTCATATCCAAATTTCAACACCACATAGCGAAGGTATTTTAAACTCCTATCCAACTTGAGTATGCTCATCGAATTTCATGCAATTATGAAACTATGACGAAAGGGCTGTGGATGACACCCTCGATGAAGTAGCGACCTGCTCTAATAGAAATTATTGGAGTTTGCGGTCTACTGAAGCACACAAACAACACAGGGAAGAAGAAGAAGCTTGGAGCACAACACACAATATTGAAATGTATTACCCATTGAAGTACAAAGATAAGTGATCCATTAGGGTTATAGGCGTATATATAAGTCGAGGGCAAAAAACCTCCTAAAGAGGGAAAAAAGTGCCCAAGTGGTCCTAAGTGTGTTCACACACATCAGTAACAAAATATATCAACATTGTGTGTGTTTTAAATCACAATATTTGGGACCCGTCTTGTAGGCATATCTAATGAACTTAAGGATGTATTGATGAGATTTTTTGTCGTCTGGTGGGGTTGGGAGTTGTATGTAGTTAAGCTAGGTTTTACAAATCAGTCTTTCTCTTTACATCCAAAGGAACTCCCAAGGTTTTGTGCATCGTGATATTGGATAGTATCCTGGGTGCTTTGTAGGAAGGCAATAACAATTTAAAAATGCTATCCATAGTTTTTTTTACTAGGAACACCTACTTCCAAGAAGCCCCATATTTCTTCTCGGCCAAAAGATGGAGATCTTCAATGTTGTATTAGAGAAAGTTGTGGTCTAGTTCTTTGCCAACTTTGTGAGCGAGGTACTTTCGTTCTTGTTCCTTGATAGGTATAAAAGGAGTAGGTATAGGATAAAGGATAGGAAATGAGTGCTAAGACTTTGCCGAGACTACTCATGAGGATCTCCTTTTCCAACTCAATAAAAATTACCTCCATACATTCAATACATTGCCCTCCCCTTGCTCTATTTCTCTTGGCTCTCAAATGATGTAGTACTTTGGCTTTAATATGTGTGGTTCCACTAATGTGAGTAACGATCTCTTAAGCTCCTCGTATTTACTTTGAAACTCTTCTTTTTGCTTTATTTAATTTTCATCATATTGTGCGCGGATAGTGGAAACCTTTGTTATAAAAAAACTCTTCTAGTATACAATCTTTTTCTTGTCTTGCCCAATCCGTTTCATCAATCTTCATCTATAGTTGAGCCTTGACGAAAAAATCTCTATAGATATACATTAGGGTGCTTACCATGCCTGATGTACATGCGAGTTCTTCTTGCATGGACATTAGCTATGGTGATGTGAGGTTGTGCATTATTTACACCCCATCCTTGCATATAAAATTCAAGATTCACATCTCAATCACTCCAAAACCATATTATTATCACCAAAATGTAGATTGATCCTTGGCAACAATGCCCAAAGATACATGTAGAACACAAGTTATTGGGCATCAAGTGGTGTTTCTGACATGATAACATTTTTCAAACCAAAGCAAAATGTTGTGTAATTCATGGGTAGATGAGGCTAAATCTATGGAATCTAAATGTTATAATATAATGTATATTTAGCCTTGGTTTAGACCTTGATTTCCTCTTGGAACATGCTTGAACCTTTGGGTTGAACCCTTGGGTTATTTATTTGGAATGGTTGTGAACCTTAGGCTTGATTTATCCTAAGTTTTGGGAACGTTAGTTTTCAAAGAAGCTTTTCTAAGTGCCACCATGGGGTGTATGTACCTAAGAGAAGAATCCTCATTTGATTTAGAAGGCATGTGATAGCCCTTGGCAAATTAGAAGCATGTGATGACCCTTGGGAAAGTGTCCACATGAGGGGCACTTGGTTGGAAACTTGGAAAAGCCCAAGGACATGCACCCCCTTGATCTAGAGGTATATATATGGGAGAATTGGATGGGTGGAGGTGTGTTGTGCATGGAAGAATCACATTTGATGTGCATGTCTTTTTCATATCTGATTTGCATGGAAGAAGCACATAAGATCCTATGTAATTTAATCTAAGAATAGATCTCATCTCAAATTGATTCATTCTTGTACATTAACTTTCTCACTTGTAAGTTCTTAATGATATCTAAAAAGCTATTGTTGAAGCTATTCTACTCATTCTTTGAAGTTACATTTTATGTTTTTTTTTTCAGTTTTTCTTTTTCAATTGCGCTCTCAATAATATCCAATATCAAGATAATTACAAACATGTGAAACATAAGTAACATGGTAATTCTTATGCATGGTAAAAAAGATAAAATTTACTAATTGAGCTATTGCATCTCCAATAACGACAACATCATCTTGATATGAGTCTACAAGACAAACTATTCCAAGGGACTTTTCTTCATAGTTATCAAGTTGCCCTACATGTAGACACACATGAATTAAAGCAAAAAATCTAATAGCAATGTATAGGAAATATATTCAAACCTAAAAGCCTCATTATTTGCAATATTATCTAGTCTTGAGGCATCAAAATCATGAAATAGACTTTATTTCCTTGATCTTTACAAATGAGGAAGATGGTGCAAGGAACAATTTGACATGCGAATTTCCTTAATCATTCTTCAAAAGAAGAGTATTATCTTTAGGGGTCCTTTGCAATGATATAATTCAATGTTTTTCTTATGAGGGTGTCTTCAAGCCTTCTGAAAATGAACATATCTATTTTGCCTCTTAATTATGCCACAGTATTGATTCTTGTCATGACCTTATTCATGAACAATGTACAAATCACCACCATATAAGGATTTCATAGATTTTCTATATGAATTCTTCACTCAAAAAGTGAACCAAAGATTTCACTATAGACAAGCTTTCTATCGGACTTCTAGGCCCATAAGCCTCAAAGAAGTACGTATCCGCTTCAAGTGGATGGTTAACTCTCACCAAATTTTCAACCAAGTATTTGACCCAATTGGGGGAATAGAAAGCAAAGAAAAGAACCTACAAAGAGGTCTAAAGAAAAAGAAATAACTATTTTATTAACATAACAAACAAAAAGAAATTATCTAGCACTATCTCTTTATGCATGGGATCATGTCTCTGTGATTATAAAAATCTTCCTTAGCATAATGTGAGTTGGATTAGGCATATTTTTCAAAAATTTATAGGTAGCTTAAATTGAATAATATAAAAGAAAATCCTTTGGATATTTTAGATTTTTCGAGTGTTTGTTCTAAATAAATAACTAAAAAGCTTCTTGTCGGACTATCAAAGTTTTTGTAGGAAAAAATGTTGTAGTATTGAATAACCATAAGGAAGACTCCTCATTGGTTTTACAAAATTTTAGATCTATTTAAAAGATAAATGAATAAAATAATTTCTATTCGTACAAGTACGTACAAGATTTTCCTTGATTAGACAAATATGAGGGAAAAAATGTTTTCCTTGGGTGTGCTTTGGGAAGGGCCTTCATCATCTTCTATATCCTTTTACTGTTGAACTATAGATCTTTCTTAAACGTTCTCCCTCTCTAGGCCTTTTTTCTCCTTCAACAATCATGTTTTTTGTGCTTGGAGACAGTTGAACATTTTGTATTTTTTCTTTTTAATGAATAATCTATATGATTCATGATTTCAAATAATGCCTTTCACCTGTTGATCTCTTCTATTGTTTTCTCCTTGCACATATGCTTTGACATTCGATGTATGATACCTCATATCTTGTGATTTTGATCTCTTCTATTGTTTTCTCCTTGCACATATGCTTTGATATTCCATGTATGATACCTCATATCTTGTGATTTTGGCCTTCCTTCTTGTAAGTATCCTTGAGAGAACCTATCCCTGGCATAAAGATAATGCACCTCAATGTGCTTGGTGTGAGCATGAAACACAAGGTTCCTCACAACTACCAATGCTTTGATAGTCAATGAAGATGGTGACTGGAGAAGACTGACCAATACCCAAATCAGCCAAAAGGCATCTTAGCCACACACACTCAACAATCACTATGAAAGCTTCCCTATACTCAACCTCACAACTTGAAGGGGCCACAATAGGCTTCTCCTTGCTCAACCAAGATACACATGAGAAACTAGCCCACTTTGAGTCAGAAGAGCATGCAAATTTAGCGACAATGACCCCCCCCCCCCCCCCCTTGGGATAAAACAATCCAACTAGCCGGTATCACTCAAATATTGAAAGATGTGCTTAACTGCTTGCAAATACTTGACACCTATGCAATGCATAAACATGCTCATATGAGAGACAACAAACTGAATATCAAGTTGCATATGCACAAGTAAATTAAGCATCCAATAGCATGCTGATAGAGAATGACATCAAATGCATCTCCAACAATCATGAAGTCTCAACCCTAAACTTGTTTCCATGGGGGTGGCAATATATTTGCAATCTTCAAGGGCAAACTACTACAATAATGTGGCAATATATTCTCTTTGACATAGATCTATTCCTCCATCAACTGCATAAATTGAATGCCCAAATAATGATCCAAATTCCCAAATTTGACATCTCATAAGGGGCATGCAAATCTTCCTTAAATTCAGAAATATGATTCTCATTAGCATCAGTGAGCAGCATGTAATCAACATATACAACAATGATCAGACATACATCATCCGCATGCTTAACATATAATGTGTTCTTAGTTGGATTGTTCTCAAAATCATGTGCAATCAAGTAGGCATGTATCTTTTCATACCAAGCACGCGGTGCTTACTTCAAATCATATAGTGCCTTTTTTAACCTCCACGCTTTGTTTTCATGTCCTTTCTACATGGCCATACGGCTGAAATGCATACACTTCTTCATGTAAGTTACCATTGAGAAATGTAGTTTTAATGTCCAACTGATGTACATTCCAACCATGATGAGTTGCAAGTGCACAAATGCTACGAACAGTGGTCATTTGACATGTGGGAGCAAAGGTCTCATCAAAATCAATGCCTCTATCTTGAGCATAACCTTTGGCAACAAGCCTAGTATTATACCTATCAATTGTTCCATCAAGCTTATCTTTTAGCTTGTACCCATTTAGTGCTAATGAAAATTTTTCTTGAAGGCAAATCACATAAAGACCAAGTACCATTTTTCATAATAGCATCATAATCTGATTGCATAGCAACCATCCAATTTTTGAATTTTTTGCTTTATCAAAATAAAGAGGCTTATTCTCATCACAAAGACTAGAGCCAGACACTGCATAGCAATCTAATGCAAAGGAATCACTATGAGATCCATAATGAGCATGATATGACAAAGGTGCATCTAATTTGCTCTCTAAGTTTGCACGAGCCATCTAGGCATAGTTTTAGCCTCTTCTATGTTAGCCCTCTCATTGATAAGTGCATCATGTAAATCTGCATCAGAAATGGAATGATTTGCATCATGATGTGGAACTTATAAAGGAAATTAACTCATTTCGATGAGCACTTGATTGTACACCTATAAAAAGAAACAACAAACTATCATACACATCTTTGGAGCTAACCGATCTCTCCTTAGTACATGTTGTGGATGATATAGAAGATATCCTTTACATTCAAAAGTATACCCAACATAATACATTTCATAACTTTATCATATAATTTCATGCATTGTTGTTCAGACAGTAATGCATATGCTAAATGATCAAAGACACCCAGATGCACAACATATGGCTTGTGACCATGCCAAGCCTCAGATGGAGTGATATACTGTAGTGCTTTCATGGGATAGATGTTAAGTACATACGCACAAACATAACAACCTCAAGATAGAATCCATGTGGTAAAGCCTGACTTTTGTCCATACACCTTTCCATCTCCATGACAAACCTATTATTTCTTTCAAAAAATCCTTTTTTTTGAGGTCTATATGACACCATAGGTTGATGTTTTCTCCCACACTCAACTAGAAATGCGTCAAAATCAGAAGACATGTATTCCACCCCTCAATCAAAACAAAGGGTGCCCAATTTACATGTTGGAAGATTTTCAATTATAACTAAAAATTGCTTGAAGCACATGAACACTTTGGAATTTGCTTTTAGTGGATACACCCATGCATCCTTGGAGAAATCATCAATAAAAGTCACAAAATAAAGGTAGTTCCCAAAAGAAGGTGTTTGCATAGGAGCACAGACATTAGTATGAACAAGCTACAATTTATGAGTAGCTTGAACTCAACCACCTTTTGGGAAGGAGGAACATTGGATTTTGCCCAAAGTAGAGCCTTCACAGAAGTGTTCACAACATGCATCGGGTTTGGTAGAGAGGAAGCCATTTTAGATTTTTGCAGGCATAGCAAACTAGCAAAATTAAGATGACCAAAGCACGCATGCCAAAGCTTTGCATTTGAGATAGCTTGAGGATCTTGAACTGTGCATGCTAAATCATTCACATATTTTGCATGGTCTATGAGCTTAGACAACCCATGACATAAAATGCAAGAAGAAATAGTAACATTATCATTTGAAAGATCATGAACCGTACATCTCTCACAAACAATTGTGATAACCAAGCCAATCTTGGCTAATGTTGAAATTGATGATAAAATTTTCTTGATCCTTGGCACATATAAAGCATCTGACAATGTGAACGAACTACCACACATAGTATTCATAATGATCTTACCAACTCCCATTTCAAGAAAAGAGGAGTTGTTAGCCCATGCGATAATATTCCCAATAGGGGAAAGCTCACTGAGAAACTGTGTTGCAAGGTAATATTTTTGATTGCCCTACTATTAGAATACCAAACATCTGAGTCTACTTCAGACATACACTACTCATGAGAAGATGGGTGATAGCTGCAAAGAGTAGTAAATACACATTCTTCATTTTGAATGAGATTAGCAGACTCTGTTTTAGGTATAGAGACATTTACAACAATCATTCTAGCCTCTTTCTTCTTTGCATCTTTTGCATCTAGTTTAGGACAACTCTTTATGACATGATCATTTGCTTTATGGTGTTTACAAAACTGTTTTTGTGTTTTTTTGTTTGGTTCTCATCTTTGTCTTCCTTCTTCAATGTGCATCATTAGCAAATTTCTGCTTACTAGTAGATTAGCTCCATTTTCCTTTGCCCTTCTCACTAGCTAAGAAAGCTTGATCTATAATACACATAATTGACATGTTCTTCATGGATTGATCTTTTTGCAACAAAAAGGAAGACGAACTCCTCAAATGTTAAGGAATTTGCATTTCCCTTCATCATCAATGGAAGATTAGAAGCAAAAGTATGATATGAATCTGGAAGACAATTAAGAACAATCTACATGTTGATATATTTCAATAGTGATGTGTGCAAACACACTTAGGACTGTTGGGGCACTTTTTTCCCTCTTTAGGAGGTGTTTTCCCCCAGCTTGTATATACATCTGTAACCCTAATGCATCACTTATCTTTGTACATTCACTTGGTAATACATTTAGTATTGTGTGTTGTGCTCCAAGCTTCTTCTTCTTCCTTGTGTTGTTAGTGTGCTCCGTAAACCTCAAACTCCAACAATTAGTATTACAGAAGGTCATCGCTTCATCTAGGGCATCATTGATACCCCTCATATCATAATCTTAGAATCACATGAAATTTGGTGAGAAAAATGAGGGTGAGTAGGAGTTCAAAATGGCTTCGCTTTATGGTGCCAAAATTTGCATTTGATTTTGTTTCGACATCCAAACACATTATAAGAGTGCCTATGTAGGTATTTTTGTCTTTCTGTGCCAAAGATATATAAAGGTTTCGGTTCACAAGTACAAGCGGTTTTAGTTCCCAAGTACAAGCGCCTTGAAGTCTGCTATAAGACTAGTAGAGCTTGACAAGGTCTATAAGATTAGTAGAGCTTGACAAGGTAGTTCTGCTTAACTTTTTGAGATACAATCATTTTTTTGCATCATGGTATTTTAGTCAGTCGCCATAGCTAAAAGGAATGATATATTTCATATGTTGGTTGTTGAGGACAAGTTGGATGATACCAATTACCCATTGTGGGCATATATGATATGTCATGTATTTGTCACAAAATGACTATGGAATAATGTGTGTCATGTATTACCCATTATGGGAATATATGATGTGTCATCTTCAAATCCTTGTTTGTGCTGCAGTTCCTTCTACAGAACTGCAAAGTTACTTTGATGGGATGGCAAAGATGCTCAAGCACATGCATTGATGGCTTTGTCGCTCAAACCTGTCATTATCCCTCATATTTTCTCTTGCAAAACAACAAAGGATGCTTGGTATACACTTACCCCATTATACTAGGAAAGAAATGAGGCTCGTGTTGCTTACCTTCGAAAACAGTTGGAGACTGAGCATATGAATGAGGGAGATTCTATGGATAGTTTTTTGACAAAGATCAAAGATTTGAAGGACAATTGATTTTAGATGATGAAGCTTGCCAAAAAATTCACTTGTACAGATTGTTTTGAATGGTCTTCCAAATTCATATCATAGCTTTGCTTCTACTCTTTGATTGATGATGAAAGGCAATCCAAACGCCTTAAATTTTGAGGATTTAGTCTTTGTTTTGTTACAGGAAGACAAGTCGAGGCAGAACAAGTCCATTATGCATGTTGTAAGTTTTCTTAGCTAGTGAGAAGGGCAAAGGTAAATGGAACTCATCCAGTAGCAAGTAGAAATCAGCTGATTCTACAAAGTAAAAAAGGGAAGACAAAGATGAGAAGAAAACAAAAAAGCAAAAACAATTCTGCAAATACTATAAAGGAAATGATCATGTCATAAAGAGCTATCCAAAATTGGCTGCAAAAGAGGCAAATAAGAAAGCGGCTAGAATGGTTGTTATAGAGGCCTCTACACCTAAAAGAAAGTCTTCTAATCTTGTGCAAAATGAAGGATGGGCGTTTACTACTGTTTGTAGCTATGATCCATCTTCTCATGAACAATGTATGTCTGTAGTAGACTCAGATGTTTGGTACTTTGACAGTGGGCAACCAAACATATCACCTCATAGCGGAGTTTCTTCAGTTCACTTGAGCCTGCCCCTACACAAAATACTCTCACATGCATAAAAAACTCTACTTATCCTATTACAAGAGTTGCTAAGATCATTTTGACTACTACTGATGTTAGTTCTTTTACATTTTGAGATGCTTTGTTTATGCCAGGGATTAAGAAAAAAATATTTTTAGTTTTAGCATTAGGCAAGATTGACTTGGTTTTCAAATTTGTTGATGATAGATGCACAGTTAATGATCTATCAAATGGTGATGTTATTATTGCTTCTAGCATTTTATGTCATGGGTTGTATAAGCCAATAGACTATGCAAAATCTATCAATGATTCAACATGTGTAGTTCAAGATTCTCAAGCTATCTTAGATGCAACGCTTTGGCATGCACACTTTGATCATCCGAATTTTTCTAGTTTACTATGCCTCCAAAAATTTGAAATGGTGTCTTCTCTGCCCAAACTTGAGGCACCTAAAGATGGTTCAATATGAGCTACTCAAAAAGTGTAGCTTGTTCATAGCGATGTCTATGGTCTTATGCAGACACCTTCTTTTGGGAACTACCTTTTCTTCATGACTTTTATTGATGAATCTTCCAGTCATGCATGGGTCTATCCATTGAAAGCAAAGTCCAAAGTGGTTATGTGCTTCAAAGATTTTTTGGTTTTGGCTGAAAATCTGTTGACATGTAAAATGGGCATCCTTCGTTCTGATTGAGGGGGGGAATACATGGCTTCTAGTTTTAATGCATTTCTATTTGAACATGGGATAAAACATCAGTGTATAGTGCCATATACACCTCAACAGAATGGAGTTGCTGAAAGAAAGAACATGTCTCTCATGGAGATGGCGAGGTGTATGGTCAAAAGTTAGGCTTTACCACATAGCTTCTGGCTTGAGGCTATTATGTGTGTAGCATATGTACTTAACATGTGTCCCACCAAAGCACTACAATCGATCACTCCATATGAGGCTTGGCATGGTCGAAAGCCATATGTTGCTCATCTATGTGTCTTTGGTTGTCTGGCATATATATTAGTGCATGAACAACAATGTAGAAAATTAGATGATAACTCAATAAAATGTAATTTTTTTGGGTATAGCTCTCAAAGAAAAGGCTATTGACTATATCATCCATAGATTAAATGCATTTGGTTTGCCATGATGTTGTTTTTGTGGAAGATGCAATTAAGCCATTACTTTCATATACTAAGGAGACATCATTTAGCTCCAAAGATGTGTATGACACTTTGCTTCCTCTTTTTACAGGTGGATAGTCAAATGCTTGTCCAAATGAGGAAATTTCTCAACCTTTATAGGTTCCACATGATGATGCAGATCATTCCACTTTTGATGCAGATTTACATAATGCACTTGTTGATGAGAGGGTTGACATAGAGGAGACAAAAACTATGCCTAAATGGTTGGTACAGAGTTTGCAAAATAGCAAATTAGATGCATCTTTGTCATATCGTACTCTTTCATGCTCTCATAGTGCTTCTTTTTCATTAGATTGCTATGCAATGGTGGCTCTAGTATTTGTTATGAGAATGAGCCTATTTCTTTTGATGAAGCAAAAAACAAAAATTTGGATGGCTGCTATGCAATCAAAAGATGATGCTATTATGAAGAATGGTACTTGGTCTCTATGCGATTTGCCTCCATGCAAAAAGGCCATTGGCACTAAATGTTTATAGAAGCTAAAGCATAAGCCTTATGGAACAGTTGACATGTATAAGGCTAGGCTTGTTGGAAAAGGTTATGCTCAAGAAAGAGGCATTGATTTTGATGAGACCTTTGCACCCACATGTTGAATAACTACCATTCATAGCATTTGTGCACTACTAGCCCATCATGGTTGGAATGTACATCAGTTGGACATTATAACTGTATTTCTGAATGGTGACTTACATGAAGAAGTGTATGTGTTTCAGCCCTGTGGTTTTGTGCAGAAACGGCATGAAAACAAAGTGTGCAGATTGAAAAATATGGTTTGAAGCAAGCACTAAATGCTTGGTACGAAAAGATACATGCCTACTTGATTGCACATGGTTTTGAGAATAGTCCAACTAAGGGCACCTTTTATGGTAAGCATGCAAATGATGTGCTCCTCATTATTGCTATCTATATTGATGACATGCTGCTCATTGGTCCTAATGAGAAGCATATTATTGATTTTAAGGTTCATTTGCATGCCTCATTTGAGATGTCAGAATTGGGGCATTTGCATCATTACTTGGGCACTTAATTGTGTTGGAGTTAGACGTCTGCGGAAGCACGCGAACAACACAAGGAAGAAGAAGAAGCTTGGAGCACAACACACAATACTGAATGTATTACTAGAGAATGTACAAAGATAAGTAGCCCATTAGGGCAATAGGCGTATATACAAGCCGAGGAAAAAAACCTCCTAAAGAGGGAAAAAAGTGCCTTGGCGGTCCTAGTGTGTTCACACACATCACTACATAAATATATCAACAAATATCCCTTGGGAGTGATGCGGTGAACAAGGAGCTGGCACTCATGTATAAGGAAGTGCCAAGCTATGTGGAAATCACTCCACAAAAGGAAGTAAGCCCAAAGCTTTGTCGAAAGCTTCAAACTTCTCCCTAGGCAGAGCCTTTGTGAAAAGGTTTGCAATGTTCTCCTGCGTGGGCACATATGCCAAGCTTATCTCCCTAGCAGAGAACCTCTCCCTGACATAGTGATAATGCACCTCAATGTGCTTAGTGTGAGCATGGAACACAGGGTTCCTTGCAACTGCCAATGTGCTCTGATTGTCAGTGAAGATGGTGGTGGCATAAGTCTGATCAACACCCAAATCAGCCATAAGGCATCTGAGCCACACACACTCAATAGTCTCTGTGAAAACTGACCTATACTTAGCCTCACAACTGGAAGTGGCCACACTAGGCTGTTTCTTGCTCGACCAAGATATACATGAGCTACCAAGCATGAAGCAAAAGCCACTAGTGGACATACAAGTGTCATAGCAACCAGCCCAATTAGAGTTAGAAAAAGCATGAAAATCTGGTGGTAGTGATCCCCCCTTGGGATAAAACAACCCAAGTAGCTGAGTACCACTCAAATAGTGAAAGGTGCGCTTAGCTTCCTGCCAATGCTTGACTCTTGGGCAATGCATAAACCTGCTCATCTGTGAGACAACAAACTGAATATCTGTCCGAGTAATGCATAAGTAAATCAAGCATCCAACAGCCTACTGATAGAGAACAACATCAAATGCATCTCTAGCATCATGAAGACTCAATCGTAAACCTATCTCCATAGCAGTGGCAATAGGCTTACCGTCTTCAAGGCCAAAACGCTGCAATAATGTGTCAATATATTTCGTTTGACACAAAGCCACTCCACCATCAACTTGCATAAACTGAATGCCCAAATAGTGATGCAAATGCGCCAAATCAGACATCTGAAATGAGGCATGCAAATCAGCCTTAAAATCAGCAATATGCTTCTCAATAGGACCAGTGAACAACATGTCATCAACATAGACAACAATGATCAGAAGCACATCATTAGCACACTTAACATATAAGGTGCTTTCAGTTGGACTATTCTCAAAACCATTTGCAATCAGATAGGCATGTATCTTCTCATACCAAGCACGTGGTGCTTGCTTTAAAGCATATAATGCCTTCTTTAACCTGCACACCTGGTTTTCATGCCCTTTTTGCACAAAGCCATAGGGCTGAAAAGCATACACTTCTTCATGCAAGTCACCGTTCAGAAATGTTGTTTTAATGTCCAACTGATATACATTCCAACCATGATGAGCTGTAAGTGCACAAATGCTCTGAACAGTAGTCATATGGCATGTAGGTGCAAAGGTCTCATCAAAATCAATGCCTCTTTCTTGTGCATAAGGTCTCATCAAAATCAATGCCTCTTTCTTGTGCATAAGCCTTTGCAACAAGCCTAGCCTTATACCTGTCAACTGTACCCTCTGATTTATGCTTCATCTTGTATACCCACTTAGTGCCAATGGCCTTCTTGCCAGGAGGCAAGTCACATAAAGACCAACTACCATTCTTCATTATAGCATCATATTCACATTGCATAACAACCATCCAATTTTCTGAATTTCGTGCTTCATCAAACGAAACAGGCTCATTCTCATCACAAAGACTAGATGCAGCCATAGCATAGCAATCTGATGCAAGAGAGGCACTATGAGAGCCTAAACGAGTATGATGTGACATAGGTGCATCTAATTTGCTGTCACGCAAGGTTTGCACCAGCCATTTTGGCATAGTTCTTGCCTGCTCAATATCAGCTCTCTCATTAATAAGTGCATCATATACATCTGCATCAGAAATGGAATTATTTGCATCATCATATGAAGCTTGCAAAGGCTGAGAAGTTGCCTCATTAGGACCAGCACTAGACTGTCCACTTGTAAAAAGAGGCAGCAAAGTATCATACATGTCTTTGGAGCTAACAGATGTCTCCTTAGTACATGAAAGCAATGGCTGAATAGCATCTTCCACAAAAACAACATCACGGCTAACCAAAATGCGTTTAGTATGTGGATGATACAAACTATAGCCTTTACTTTCAGAACTGTACCCAACAAAAATACATTTTATTGCTTTATCATCCAATTTTTTGAGATGTTGTTCAAGCACTAATGCATATGCCAGACAACCAAAAACACGCAGATGAGCAACAGATGGCTTGCGGTCATGCCAAGCCTCATATGGAGTGATAGACTGCAACACTTTAGTGGGACACCTGTTCAGTACATATGCTGTACACATGACAACTTCAAGCCAAAAACTATGTGGTGAAGCCTGACTCTTGACCATACACCTCGCCATCTTCATGAGTGACCTATTCTTTCATTTAGCAACTCCATTATGTTGAGGTGTATACGACACTGTACACTGTTGTTTTATCCCAAGTTTAGCCAGAAATGCATTAAAATCATAAGACATATATTCCCTCGTCGATCAGAACAGAGGGTGCCCATTTTACATGCTGATATATTTTCAACCAAAACCAAAAACTGTTTGAAGCACATGAACACTTCGGACTTTGCCTTCAATGGATATACCCATGCATGCCTAGAAAAATCATCGATGAAAGTCATGAAGTAAAGATAATTCCCAAAAGAAGGTGTTTGCATAGGACCACATACATCACTATGTACAAGCTGTAATTTCTGAGTAGCCTGAACTGAACCATCTTTTGGAAAGGACGAATGCTGCATTTTTCCCAAAATACAGCCTTCACAAACATGTTTTCCAGGTGTCTCAAGTTTGGGCAAAGAGGACACCATTTCAGATTTTTGTAGGCATATAAAACTAGCAAAATTCAGATGACCAAAGAGTGCATGCCAAAACTTTGCATCTGACATAGCCTGAGAATCATTTACTGCACATGCCAAATCATTTATAGATCTTTCATAGTCTATGAGCTTATACAATCCACAAAATAAAATGCCAGAAGCAATAATCACATCGCCATTTGACAGTTCATTTCACAACTAAGCCAATCTTGGCTAATGCAAAAACTGATAACAAGTTCTTCTTGATCCCTAGCACAAATAAATCATCTGACAAAGTGAAAGAACTACCATCAGCAATAGTCAAAATGATCTTACCAACTCCCATAACAGGATAAGAGGAGTTGTTGACGCATGTAACAGTATTCCCTATAGGGGCAGACTCGAGTGAAGAGAAGAAATTGCGCTGCGAGGTAATATGTTTGTTCACCCCATTGTCAAAATACCAAACATCTGAGTCTACTGCAAACATGCACTGCTCATGAGAAGATGGGTCAAAACTACAGACAGTAGTAAACACCCATTTCATCATCAAGCGAAGAATAGAAGCAAAACTCTAATATGAATCAGGAAGACCATTCAGAACAGTCTGCATAAGTGAGCTATCTGGTATAACCTCATCAACAGAAATCAACTGTTCCTTCAAGCCTTTGATCTTCATTAGGAAACTGTCCATAGAATCACCTTCATTCATGTGCTTACTCTCCAATTGTTTTCGGAGGTAAGCAACATGAGCCTCATTCCTAGCTTGGTACAATGTGTTAAGTGTATCCCAAGCATCCTTAGCAGCTTTCCAAGAGCGAATGTGAGGAATAATGGCATGTTTGACAGACAAAGGTATCACTGCATGTGCCTGGGAATCTCTGCCATCCCAACAAATCTGCTCTGCAGTAGATGTAGCAAAAACCGCAACACAAACAGGATTATGCAAAATATCATCATCTTCGACACCTTCTGCATCAGCTTCAGTACCTGCAGTTGTAATAGGTGCAGGTGTGATAGGACGTTTTTCGACACCCTACACAATGTTCCACAGTCCTTTTGCAACCAACACATGTCGTATCATATAAGCCCATAACGGGTAGTTGATACCATCCAACTTATCCTCAACAGTCAACATACACAATACATCACTGCTTTCAACCATGGCCAGTGACTAAAATACCTTGATGTAGGAAATTGACTGTATCTCAAAAAGTTGAACAGAACTGCCAAGACAAATTCCGCTAGACTTGTAGCAGACTTTGAGACGCTTATACTGGTGAACAGAAACTGGTATATACCTTTGGCACAAAAAGACGAAATAGCCTGCACAAGCATTGCGATCGTGCGTTCGAAGGCCGAAATGAGCTCACATCATGATTTTGACACCGCACAACAAAACTATTTTGATATGGAAAACACGCTGAGTATGCTCACCAAAATTCGTGCGATTCTAAGACTGCAACCAGAGGAGTGTCGATGGCATCCTAGATGAAGCGACGACCTACTCTGATAACGCTTGTTAGAGTTAGATGTCTACGGAAGCATGTGAACAACACAAGGAAGAAGAAGAAGAAGCTTGGAGCACAACACACAATACTGAATGTATTACTAGAGAATGTACAAAGATAAGTATCCCATTAAGGCAATAGGCGTATATACAAGTCGAGGGAAAAAAACCTCCTAAAGAGGGAAGAAAGTGCCCCGACGGTCCTAGTGTGTTCACACACATCACTACCTAAATATATCAACAAGTTGATTGTGGAATGGCACTATGTAAAACAAAATATATTGATATATTATTGCAATGTTTTGGCCTCAAAGGCTGCAAACCTATTGCCATTTCTATGGAAACAGGTTTACGGTTGACTCCTCATGGTGTTAGAGATGCATTTGATGTTGTTATCTATCAGTAAGCTATTGGATGCTTGATTTACTTATGCATAGCTCAGCCTGATATTCAATTTGTTGCCTCTCATATGAGCAGGTTTATGCATTGCCTAGGTGTCAAGCATTGGTAGACGTTTAAGCACATCTTTTGCTATTTGAGTGGTACTCGACTATTTGGATTGTTTTATCCCAAGGGGGAATCACTACTGCTAGATTTAAGTGCTTTTTTTGACTCTAACTAGGCTCGTTGCTATGACACTCATGTGTCCACTAGTGGGTTTCGCTTCATGCTTGGTAGCTCATGCATATCTTGGTTGAGCAAGAAACAACCTACTGTGGCCACTTCTAGCTGTGAGGGTGAGTATAGGGAAGCTTTCACAATGATTGTTGAGTGTGTGTGGCTCAGATGCATTTTGGTTGATTCGGGTGTTGGTCTATCTTCTACCACCACCAAGTTCACTAACAATCAGAGCTCATTGGCAATTGCGAGGAACCATGTGCTCCATGCTCGCACAAAGCATATTGAGGTGCATTATCATTATGTCGGGGAGAGGTTATGTGCTAGAGAGATCAGTTTGGTATATGTGCCCACACAAGATAACTTTGCAAATCTTTTCACAAAGGCTTTGCCTCGGGAGAAGTTTGAATCTTTTCACAAAGCTTTGGGCTTACTTCCTTTTTGTGGATTGATCTCTTTCCACATAACTTGAAACTTTCTTATACATGAGTACCAATTCCTTGTTCACCACATCGCTCCCAAGGGGGATTTGTTGATATATTTTGGTAGTGATGTGTATGAACACACTTAGGACTACTGAGGTACTTTTTCCCCTCGTTAAGAGGTCCCCCTAGTTTGTATATACGCGTATATAACCCTAATGGATCACTTATCTTTGTACATTCACTTGGTAATACATTCAGTATTGTGTGTTGTGCTCCAAACTTCTTCTTCCGCTCATGTGCTCCCACAAACCTCAAACTCCAACATTGCACAAGTGAACTATTAGGTAAGAATTCATTAGCAAAAATCAAATGCTCCTTTAAATCTTTGATCTTTGTCAAAAAATTGTCCATAGAATCTCCTCCATTGATATGCTCAATTTCCAACTATTTTCTAAGGTAAGCAACACGAGCCTCATTTCTTGCATAGTATGAAGTTGTAAGTGTATCCCAAGCATCCTTTTCTATTTTGCAAGAGTGAATGTGAGTGATAATGGAATGTTTGATAAACAAGTATCAATGCATGTTCTTGAGCATGTTTGCCATCCCAAGGAAGTTATTTTATAGTAGATCCAAGAGGAACAGAAACACGAACAAGAATTTGAAGATCATCATATTCAACTCCATCTACATCATCTTCAATAACTACATTTACAGGTCTAGTAGCATCTTGCACAATATTCCATAAACCTTTTGCTACCAGTAGATGATGCATCATATATACCCACAATGGGTAGTTTGTAATACATCATTGCTTTTAGCCATGGCTAGTGATTAAATACCCTCATGCAAAAAATTGATTGTATCTCAAAAATTTTAACATAAACACCTTGTCAACGTCTACTAAACTTGTAGGAGACTTCGAGGTGCTTGTATAGAGAACCAAACTTGTATATATGTTTGGCACAAAAAGGGAAAAATTGCCTACATAATTGTTGTGATAGTGCATTCAGAGGTGGAAACAAGCTCATATCAAAATTTCGATGCCATAAGTTATTTTGAACTCCTAATCACTCCCACTATGATCAATGATTTTTGTGTGATTATGAGACTTTGATTGGTGGCATGGATGATACCATAGATGAAGTGGCAACTTGCTCTAATACCCATAGAGGTCTATAGAAGCACACAAACAACACAAGGAAGAAGAAGACGCTTAGAGCACAACACAACACATAATGTATTACCAAGTTGAAGTACAAAGATAACTCATCCATTAGGGTCATAGGTGTATATACAAGCCGAGGGAAAAAACCTCCTAAAGAAGAAAACAGTGCCCTTGGAGTCCTAAGTGTGTTCACACACATCATTACTGAAATATATCAACATTATCCACATAGGTGCTTATTATCGATGGTTCATAAAAAATGTTCTCATTGACTTTGTGTTAATTTTTTTAATAAGTTCTTTTATAAAATATACACTTATTTTTCTATCCTTGAGATATTAATTAGTTTTTTTCCTAGTGCTTTTATTGATTTTTTTTTTAAATTTTACTAACACTGTAAATACTAAAAAAATTGGTGCTCCAAAATGTCTAGACTATTGCGAATTTGATAGGTTGTAGTCCAAGTTGTAAGGAGAATTTTACAATCTATTATTCAAACTCATTGTTCAAATCCCTAGGAAAGAACAACGTAGCTTCTCTATCTCTTCTTAGTATGTTGATAATATCATCAGTTGTTTCTTGCCTTGATTTCTTAGACTCTATCTCCATGTCCCAAAATAGACTTGTTCATATAATAGGCTTCACTAGTGTTCACTCATCATTGGGGGACCTCATTCTACACACATACACACACACACACACACACACACACACACACACACACACACACATATATATATATATATATATATATATATATATATATATATATATATATATATATATATATATATATATATATATATATATATATATATATATACACACACACACACACACACACACACACACACACACACACATACATACATATACATATATATATATATATATATATATATATATATATATATATATATATATATATATATATATATATATATATGTATATATATATATATATATATATATATATATATATATATATATATATATATATATATATATATATATATATATATATATATATATATATATATATATATACATATACATATGCATATGCATATGCATATGCATATGCATATGCATATGCATATGCATATGCATATGCATATGCATATGCATATACATATACATATACATATACATATACATATACATATACATATACATATACATATACATATACATACACACACACACACACACACACACACACACACACATATATATATATATATATGTGTGTATGTGTGTGTGTGTTTGTGTGTGTGTATCCCTCTTTTGATTGTGCTCGACAATTGTATATCTCTCTCCAAGAGCTTTCCCTTCTTGTCTCTCTATTTGAGTTTCACTTCAACACTTAAACTTGTACATGTCATCTGTTGTGATTTATTTCCAAATGTTCTCATTTGATTTTCAAGATATTGCCTTATTCTTTTGAATTGACTTGAAAACCGTTTAATTTCCTCATATTTTTCATTGGATTCTCCTTTTGTTTCCATATTCATGTGCTTCTTCTTCTTATTATTCTTCTCATAAGATGTCTTTTTTGCTTAATCTTGTTCTTACATTCTTCTAATTATCTTCTTTTCATCTTTGTTGTCTTCAACTCTTCTTCTCCTTGTTCACTGCATAATAATTCATCTTCATTTTTTATCTTTTGTTTCCACTTCTCCTTATTATTGATCCTTCTTGTACTTTTAAAGTAGATTTACTTTTTGTTGAATCTTATTCCTCCATGTCTTGCTCTTTGCTTTTCTATTGTCTTCTATTTGATTAGATTGTTCTTTAACAACCATACCTGGTTGTTTTTCTTGTTCTTACCTATTCTCTTGTAAAATCTCCATCAATAATTTCTTGCCCTCTTTTCATTACGGAACTAGCTAGACTAGAAAATGCTATAGATCTATCAAATAAACTACCGAATTGGACTTTTTTTTAAAAAGAGTTTAGTATCTCTATGCCTTGTAACTCCATTTGCATAGATATTCCTTGATGTATTTGAATTTTCTCTTTATCCTCTTCAAGATTAGTCATTTTTGGAGTTTTCAAAGTGTCAAACTTTACATGAGGATCTATTCTTTCTATCTTTATGGACCCATCTTCATTGTTTTTACTTGTGTCTTCTTTCTTTGTATTGTCTTGTTCTTTATTTGATCCACTATTATTTTCTTTCCTTTTAATTCCCTAGACTTCATTAGCGATTGGGTTTGTTTTCTTGTTTCCATGGATTCCTCATCTCCTAAAAGTACCTTCATAGCTTGGGTTCTTGCTTCATAGAAGTTGCTCCTATAGTTACACTCGTCATTAAATCATGTATTTTTTCATGCATTTTAAACTTCTTGTTGTGTCCAATCTCTTATTTTGTCTATGAAATCTTCTTATGTCCTTTGTTACTATCTCTCATATTCCACGTTTTCATCATGATTTCTAGATCCATAATTGTCTATGTATTCCTTGGTGTGCAAAGTGGTTGAAGTGTATTGGTCAATTGTGCCTATTATTGTGTACACCTCATTTTCTCTATTGTGCCTTCTTGTTGATTAAAAGGTACCTTTTGTTAATCCAAGTTAAACAAAAAAGCATCCAATTTCTAATGCAAACTTTATCTTATTGCATGAAGGATCATGGAGGAATCTAAGAAAAGCTATGCAACAAGATTTCATTTCAAAATGACAATGAAACTTAGCTTGGATTTCAAGGATAATAATGAAATTATTCTTGAAATAGTCAAATTGCATTATAAACGGTTGGTTTTTAGGTCGACAATTGATATGGAGACAAAAAGAAATTAGGGACAAGATGTAGAGTAAACAACACGTGAGATAGATGTAAGGAGCAAAGCTCCTACCATATTCAATATATTCCATGATTGAACTTACAAGATTGCAAAGAAGGTATGGAACATAATGAATACAAGGCATCAAATAACTCCCAAACCTCCAAAGATGAAAACGATTTCCTCAAGAAATAGATAAGCTTCAAGTTCGAAAAATAGATTGCAAAGAAGGACCTCCTTCTCGAAGCTTTGCTCTTGAAGAGCTCCAAAAAAATATATGTTAAGTGCTCAACATCTAGTCTTTATGCAGGCTAGTATGCCTTGATTAACAAGTCAAAGAAAAAGCCAAACATTAGATTCCGTTTTTTGCACCACAATTTGTGGGATTGACATATTGAGGCTTTTCATGGGACTTTACAAGTGCCATGTAGCACACGTTATAACCATTGGATAAAAAACAATCTATAACCATTGGATAAAAAACAATCTTTTCATAGGATTATGACACGTGTCGACTTTTTCTTTTCACATAAAAAAAATGCTTTTCATACCAAATCTACAATTTAGGTTTGACTTTTGATCACATACCCTTTTTTTTTTCAAATACCCAAGTGTTATATATGTTGGATAGCCCTCATTGAGTGCTATCAAATTATGTAGTAAAAAATTTTTTGATCATATCTTTTACATTTCCATGAAATGGGATGATTTCTAACCATTTTTAAAACCAAATTTTATTAACCTTTTAAACTTGCAAGTGGGGTCCCTAGTGGAACGTTGTCAAAATGACATTTTTTCTATCATACAATGAGAACATGGGAATATCAATCTATCCCAAGACGATCAAACCCAACAAGGAAATCATAGATAGATGAATCTTTTGACTTTCATAGATTTTCATGATTTCTTCACTCTCAATATGTTTTGTATTGTGATTTGCATGCATCAGACATCTTGGATTCCTCTTTTTTTTTTTCCGATGTCCTTATCCTTCGTAAGAAAACATATTGTTTATATTATTTTTTAATTAAAAAAAAAGATGTATAGAAACATGTTGCTAACATGGAAACATTGTGAACTTGCAAATGGTTTGAAATGCATTGCCATGCAATCATGGTTTGGCATTATTGTGTCTATGGACAAAATGCACATAAGACTATATTTCTTTATATTCCTAGAGGCTTAGATTGCATGCCTATTTTGATGAGTTATCTTCTGTTTGTAACCAACCACAAGTTGCATCATTTGAGGTAGGGTTTAATGTGTCTTTAAGTAAGAGCACAATGTTTCTATCATTGAAGCTATGCTCAAAGGCACCACATCAAGCTTGAGGAATCAATTACTATTCCGTGCTTGCATTTTTAGTTGGTCAAATCAGTTCCTTCTTCCATTCTTGATATAAGGCTATCTAACTTTTCTTTGTGGAAGCACAATTTTTTTGCATGAATTCTTTCATATGGGCAAGCTATGATGGGATAAGGTCATCTTACCAAGGATTATGCCGATTTTCTTCAAAGTTGGTCATTCCTTCCAAACTTTCCACCTAGAGACAAAGAACCTAAGATAAAAGCTCTCTTGTTTTTTCAATATTTCATGCTTTTTTTGTGTATTGGCATAGATATGCCGATCAATCCTACTAGCTCCTTCACTCCCTCTTCAACTTAATAACGATCTTTAAGGCCCATGAGTCTCACATGCAAAGCACTTCAACGTTGTCATTTCTCTTTTTTTGGAGTGTCATGCTTATGATGGAAGGAATGGGGGACAACAATCTTCTACTCTCCATATCTCCCCTCATCCATTTTCTTTAGAGTTTGATTCACCACTTCTATCCATGCCACAAATCTTTGCTTGTGGTGCTTCTCTCATGTCCCTTCATCTCCTACACTCATTTCTTGATGATCTTAAGCTCTTCAACCATTGACATTTGAACTTCTCCTTGAGATTTCTTCTCTAAGGGCTTCGATTTGAATCTGCATTGCTTTGTTCTCTATCATCCATAGTTTGTCTCCTCTTTGGCTTTTGTTGAAGGAGAGCTAACTTTACTTCTCTACATTCTCTGGTCTATGGTCTCCATGCCTTCTTTTTCAGTGTCTCTCAGTGATTCATCTATTGATAATCATGAAGGTTGCCTCGATAGTCTTGGACGATGAAATGAAATGATATATTAACTCTTCAAAATGTCATCAAAATGTTCCATAGCGAAAAGTTACATCCTATTGGATTCACCGCAATGTTTGGGTAAGAAAAGCAAAGAAAATTCACACACACACACACACACACACACACCCACCCAACACATACGAGTTGCCTCTATGTGGTGGGTGAGGGTTTAGGATATAGTAACTCCCTAAAGCGATTTTTTAAGGCATGTAATGAAAGGAGCTCTCCTTTTTTGGTGTTGAAGTTGTACAATACTCTTTAGAAAGGCGTATTGGGAATATCTTTATTCTGTGTATTTCACTCTAACTTGCAATGGTTACCTTGTTTATTATCTTCATTATATGTATAACCTGACACTTCTTGGGAAGTTTTTCATTGATTGCACTTGTTTATTTCATTTTTTCTGTTTTCTCTAGTTTGCATGCATGCTTGTGCAGTGTGTGTATACTGTACCAGTACATTCTTTTTTTTGTGCACTTTATTTAATTCTATACGTTGTATGTGATTTTAGTGGTTCTTGCTTGTTTTATTTTCCTTTTTGTTTTTGTGAATTGTAAATTTGTTCTTTGTGTCCCACTAGGGTAAAGATGCTGGTTATGTTTTAAAGCATCCATAAGCAAATTTCTTTGACAACTACTTAGACAGATGACATGGTTAATTCTTCCCTATTATTTTATGAATCATTCTTCATAAATAGAAGGAATGTTCATGATATTGCCGAGTTCGGAGAATTCAGTACAGGTGTACAGTTGTGAACTAAGACTTTTGAGGCGATTGTGAATGAGGGATCTTACATTGGTTTTCTTGTCCTTCCTATCATTTTTGAAAGCCATTTCAAATAAGTATATATCACATATGTCATCAAAATGACTTAATGGCCTTATTAGACAGGAACTTATGTCCACAAGAAAATCTGATACCACGACTCTTAGAAAAGATAAGTTGAATTTTACTTGACATATGTATAACATCTTAGTTACATCTCCTGTTGAAATTACTCAATCTAGCTGGAAAGCAAATATATACAATCAAATGATTGAGTAAAGCAACAGAAAGAGAAGGTCTGGAGGTGAAACTGAAGCGAGTCTCTAGATAATAACTTTCCCATGAAATGAAGATTCACTCGTCTGGCTGTACATGCTTTACTCTGCAGAACATGACTTGCATTTACAAACACTGAACAGATCTAGAGAAGCGGTCTTCAGATGCTTTCTAATGATACAAAGACTTTTGATTCCTTCTTTTCATAACAATGAATGGGATATCCAGCAACTGCATCATTTTCCACAAGCGTTTGAGAAAGGAAACTCAATTGACAAGAGAATCCAAAAATATAAAGTGTTCGTAGACACTTCTGTGCTTTTGCTCTTCCAGTTCGAAAATGTTTAATGTAGAAGCTGGTTGATGTACTTCTGTAGAATCAACCCCATGTCTTCTCCCTGAAACAAACAACCAAGGCGAGTTTAAGCATGAATTAATGAAGTTGTAGAGAACTAGTGGCCTGTCATAAAATTTACTCGAAGTGCTAGTCTTTCTTCTACTCACAAAACAGATTGCTCATCTCTCAGTAGCCATACTTAAAAGTTAAGTAAGCTGAAACTCTTGTTCTAACAATTAACCTAAGTGTTACGTCCATTGAAATAACTGAGACATTTGCTCAATTATTTTCTCCACCCAACATGAAAGTTGCTCTCCTATGCACGATTTTGTATGCCGGGTGACGAGTGTTGAAATCTCTCTCAAGCAAAACCTTTAAGAAATAAGAGAACTTTTTTGCATCTTGTAAAAAGTAAGGAAAATTCAGCCCAGTTCTTATGAAAGGAATCTAACACATCAAGCTATTTCACTTAGACATTACAATGGGCATAGTTGAAACCGAACCTTTTGATACGCAAGGTTAACATTAAAGAAATGATTGCATTACCTGTCTTGTTATCAATCGATGGTCATGGTTATATGTCCTGGTGAAAAAAAATAAGAAGAAACAACAGCAGCTTATTGGTATCTATTCCACGTATTATGTGCGTTTTAAGGAAGAAATATCCATAAAGGTAAGCACATGAAAAGACAGGAAGCAGGCAAGACAGAACTGAAAAAAATGATCACAATGATGGATAATAAAACCTTGACTAAACAGACAAAATGTCATATAAAAAAGGAAAATAATAACCAAGTCTTGTTAAAATGCAGTAAGATTGACTGACTACAATCATTGTGAACAATTGTCCTCCAACGTTGAACCTCCTACAAGGCATAATGATAGCTTGGTCATTGTACACAATTTACCTCCAACACTCACTATCCTAGAAGTCACACTGACGGATTGTACATCCACTAACATAAAGCATATACGGGTAGTACATTTTGCAATTAGAGACTTTGTTTTTAATAGAAGCGTTTATACATATATTGTAGTATAAGGAAATCTACCAAATGGCTACAAGTGCACATGCACCTTATTACAAGCAGGCCCAATAAGCAGTCATATATTCTCTAGGCTAAACATGGAACCTTTGCCAGTGGGGGGAGGGGTGGGTTGAAATTAGCCTATGGCTCCAACTAGTGCTCCCTACTTCCATTTGGCCATGTACAAGGAGTCCTCAAGTGCTGTAAGAATGGCATCTGTGACATCAAATGCACTAAGCATTTCGTTTTTGTGTTATTTTAGTAGACTATCTCTGCTAGAAGGGCACACCCTCTCTGCATTAGCAAGCCACATCTAGTTTTCCAAATATGTCAAGCTGTCACCCAGCAGTTAGCTCACACCTAGGCAGGTGAGTGTCATGGTCCTTAGAAATCATGAGTAGTGGCTCACCACAAATCTTGAAGATCATCCTCTTCAAGTTGGAATCTGGTATCACTCTGTAGCAATGCACATAATCTGGAGCTGGACTACACATGGTGGAACACTGCATTGCTTTCTAAGTCACTATTCTCTTCATGACCCATAAGTCAGGGCATAGTGAGTTGGATCTACAAAACAGCTGCATATATCAAACACAGTGCATCTATGTCTCACTCCTAACCCACCACTTTACAAGTTCTCTGAGTCTTAAACATGAGTGAAGCATCATTCAACAGATAGGGGGCCATCGTTCAGCAGCCAGACAATCAATGTGGGTGACATGCTTTGGAATCTATAGACCCTATGTGCAATACCAAGAGTCTGCCGAGAAAGCATGTTAGTGATCTCCACAGTGCAAGTGCTCAGTAGGTGCCAAAAACAGAGTGGCAAAAGCATATGACTTTCTTTTTAGGCTGAGCACTAATAGAAGTCAAAATATTTGTCTTTTTGCAAATGTGCAAGATCCTTCTAGCAAAATGTGTAGTGTCCATATTATCAAGATAATCAACTATTTTATGGGGGATATGAATAACGGGAGAAAACCATATCATTCCATGAGAAAAGCGTCCTTTTGTTTAGTGATGTAAAAGTTCAGTACAGTGGATGCACAGGGCACCTGCATACTGCCCTCCATCCTCTAGTTTCCTAGGCTTACGAAAGATTCTACAGGATTGATCTGTGATTTGTGAGTATTAAAAGCAGCTTGAGATTGAACTACTAGTCCTACAGACACCTGGAAGTTCCCGAATCACCTGGAAGTTCCCAAATCACCTGGAAGTTTTCAAGTTACCGGGGGAAAAAGCATCATACATGATGGACAATTTTAATTCAATCCTTTCTCTAAGAAATGCATGCCTAGTCTGCAATTTTCCCAAAAAGATAGGTCCAAGTTAACTTCTTAAGCTGCATAGAAACATTTTAATGCTTCTCCATTGGGTCCCACCCAAATACCATGCCATAAGTCGGGCACACATGAATGTTGAATAAATGGTAGGTTATATTACAGCAGCAGTGATTTTGACTTACATATTTCCCGTGACAAGAGAAAAAGAGACATTCGAATATCCCCAACTGCAAATTTCTGTGAATTGCATGTGTAAAATTTGTTCCTGAAAGAAAAGACACAAAAGTTAACAGAAAAAATGAAACAGTTCTTTCTTAGTTGTGAATAAAAGCAATTCCTGTAAGGGATGAAACTGTAATTGCTTTAACAAGAAATGAGTGAGAACTTTTGTATAGTTTGATGTAGCAATACTTACATAATTAAAACAGGAAGCTTCTCTTTCCTCTTTTTCGGTTGGAGGGATATGAGGAGGGTTTGTAATTGCATTATGAGGTCTCAAGCAAATGGTCTTCAACCTTGTTCCAGAAGGGTTGAGAAAAGGCCATTTAAATAGGACGTGGCCAAGAATGAGGCAATGAAACCTACGTTCCTAAAGTATATAAGGGGATCACACTGTTTCAGAGCCAGGTTATCCGGACTAAATGGGAAATCACCAGCCTGACACTGATCTTTAAAGACAGGTTATCAATACCTACCCAAGGCCCAAGTGCAGCGTTCATAAGAAGGTCCATTAGCCATGAGTCCATTCAGATGCTCACACTTGCAAGGTCTGAATGCTCATTTACTGTGCCCATCCATGAGACTTGTTCTGTTCTTCCCTATGCTTAAAATGAGGAGACTACAACTGAGAGCTGTAGAAGTGCCCCCTTCTCTACCACATTTCGGATGCTGAAGTCCCCAAGCCCCTCTTCCTCTTCCACCCTTGCTTCCATCTACCTATCAAAGGTCAAGAAGTAAAGGTTCTCATCACGATAAATTCTCATCTTGGCATTGTAATCAAATGCTTGAAGGCTTGATCAAAAGATTAATTGAATATGAACTTAGAATCCATGTTTTTGAACATCTAACGAGAAGATTTATAGCGTGTAATCAAGTTCAAAGGACCATCTTAAGAAGTGAAGGTCCCAAAAGACTGACATTTTCTAAAGGAACAAAATCTCTAAATTTTTAGCAGGACAATTCTTTGTTCACTATTGTTTATGTTTGGTTACGTTGTTGTGAATTTGTTCCCCAGTCCTCATGCCATATAGCAAGGCACAAATGGGTGAGGTAGCCATTATGCAAGCATCACATGCACAAATTTCTAAGCGAAAATAGTGGGGCCAAACATGAAAATACTTGACTAAGTGGTATGCATGCATGAGGAGTTTCCTAATCCTAAATAACATAAGCAACTTAAATTCCTAAATAACATAAGCAACTTAAATCCACGGCGCACAACATGGAAGGGAAACTTCAAACTTTTGATGACTCTATCAACCAAATCAAGCACCGAACAATGCAGTTACAAGAATTTGTCAATTATGTTCTAAAGAGAGGGAAATTTGGGCCAGCTTTCTAACACACTCCGATGAACCAGAGAACTTGCATCTAAACAGGCTGTAGCAGAAGCCAAGCAGAGTTTTTTTTTTAAGAATCGTAAGTTAAATCAATTCTTGGAAGGTTGCAACAAAAATTTTGGTCTACACACTTCTACATCAGTGGAAATATGTGCACCAATTCAAGGGAACTCCACTTAAATACAATGCCTTGGAGGATGGTTTATCATTTGGCCTGAAGACATAGAAATGCTGTATGAGCCTCAAAAAGTCAGTACTATATCTCAAGATTAGGCTCAAATTAAAGCTATCTTTCTGCAAAAACAATTCATTGAAACAAGCTTATCTACCTACATATCTAAATATAGGATTTAGGCAATGCCATTAGTAGCAGGTAAAAAAAGACCCATTCGAATCCATAGAGGAAACTATCTATAGAGCCCAATTTTGGACACAGATGTTTGGTCGTAATGAATTATTAAAACATATCCCCTCTTACTGAGCATGCCAATTTCTCCCCCATGGGAACCTCTTCTTGTATGATCATATGAACCCCTTCTCTTTTATTGTACCAAGCTTGTTGCTCGTGGAATTTATGTACACGTGAAAACCCCCTTTTAAAAATATTTGGAACTTCAAAAAAGATGCATCTCAACATGCGGTGACAAGGAGTAACTTCAAGGTGCATCATTGAAAGTTGATCCCTCGGGAAGAAAAGGTGAGCAGGTGGAGTGA